>JAQGDG010000053.1:0-5000 GCA_029844215.1 Przewalskia tangutica | reverse complement strand
GATTCACGTAGCAAATATTACAATGCGAAGCAAAAGTTCTAGATTCATGGAGATATAGAACGGCATATAAGTATCGTGCTTGCATATCCATCATTTAGTCTCAACAATTATTCAATAATTACATATCGATTTGGCCTATGAATATGCAAGCATGCGTTTCATGCTGTTTGAGTAATAACAATGATTCCCAATATCATGCTAAAATAACTGAGATTTCAGAAAGATGCCATTCGTTTGATGAAAATAAAGGAATATCGAAAATTCGGTGGCTGAAGCAGCTACTTTCAGTAACGAAAGAAAGCAACGACTGGAAGTGAAGTCGGAAGTCGAAGAGATTCCTCACTTCTTTCTCATTCAAAACCGTGCATGATTTCATCTCACGGCTCTAAGTGATAAAGAAAGAAGGGCCATTTTCTTTCTTTTTGATTACCTTTCTCGCGTATAAGACCGAATCATTCATTTCTAAAAGGATTGCTAATCGCAACTTTCGAGAATCACTTCATCGTGATTGTGAATGACTGATTTTCAATCTTTTCGACCTTGATTTCGTGAAGTGAAGTCGAAAGAGAAATAGAACCATCTGTTTAATTCGTTCTCAATAACCGCGGATGATCATCTTAGGTGATCTTTGTCGACGGATGCTCTATTACGCTCGTAGTCTCTGAAGGATGAGAACAACTATGCATCTACATCGAGAATTCAAGTATTGTATACGTCATTAGTCGATCGCTTGAACTACCCGTAATAACGAACTTGCAAAATGAATCTGTTTATCATAAAGATTCGTCGTTCTGACCCTGCTTCACTGGTATTATTTGAACAGTAAAAGTTCTGTCTTGTTCAGTGAATAACATTTCTCTTCTGCATGTCATGGAGTTTGAAAAATCAAACATCTCGAAGATAGAGAGGAAGGTAAATTTCTCGAACACGCACTCGCTCGTATGCGTCGAGTCCATTGATGAAGGGCTGAAAGCGAACAATCTGGTAATGAATATGAGCGCAGTGACCTGAGAGAAGTTATACATTTGTGTATTGATAAGACCGTTTACTATTTCTTGGCTCAATCTCTCCCGGATGAACCATATAACCAGAAACCATGAACAGAATGAAAGCTTGCGCCCATGGTAAATATTTCATGGTAACCTCATTGAGCAAACGCATCTTTCTTGTATGTCGAATAATGAGCAGGAGCATAAACTGAGCATTCTGAGGCTACAAATAGTTATTAAATCGTTGGCACCATAAGCATTCTAAATAACTGTTAATACGAATAAGAAGAAACTCTGTTATAACCATTTCTGCATTCAATACTCTACGGATGAAGAATACATGAAGTTGAACATAGTAAAATAAGAAATTGAAAGATTTCGTTGAAATATTCGTTTGAAATTTCCCAGCTAATCATAGGTTCTTCTCTCATCGGAACAATAAACCGTTATGCTCATTACTAAACTGTTGAAGAAGATGAAATATAACCAGGTATATCTTTTGATCGAAGGTTGAATCGTCATCGAAGAAGAATGAGGCAAAACAGGATACATTCTGGGAAAATAAAACTTCCATCGAAAAGAAAGCGAAAGCTTTCATAAAATTCTCGTAAAATCGAGAATGAGATTTTCATTCTGTACATGCCAGATCGTAATTGTAACTGCTTCCAATTTCAAAAAATCCCATGTCGAACTTTCCATTTTGGAATGATTACGGAATCTCCATGAATAGGATCAAACCTTATTCATGTATTTACATGAGGTTCTCTGAAAGTCCCCGGAAGAATTGATCCATGATTTATGTTTCATCTTTCGTTTCCTTTCGTTTGTTTCGAAATCTATCGTCAATTCGATTCTTCTTTTTCTCTTGATTCTTTCCGATCGAAATATGATCTGTTCGTAGTTAACGAAAATGTGCAAAGCTCTATTTGCCTCTGCCATTCTATGAGTCTCTTCCTTTTTGGCATCGCCGCTGGCGGCATCCGCTAATTCGGAACTTGAAAGCCATATTTCGACTTTCGGATGCCGCAATAACGGCAACGAAGTGCTTTCACTATATGTGAATCTATTTCAATAAGGCGAGTTGACTGCATCTTTGCTGTTATATCGGGAGTTACTCCACGTATTGCTGACGTAAACAGATAGTGAATTTGTTTCTGTCTTTTGTTGAATCTTTTTCACGGCTCGATAAATAATTTGATAAGCCAATGATTTTTCCGTGTTTCAGTACGGTTAACCAACATGTTAACAATCGTTACGATAAATTGGATCGAATTTTGCTGTTTTCTGCAGTACCTCGACGTGACATGGCGTGAAAGGTTCAAATCAGTTTTCTTTATGAGGCTAAAATCACTTATTTGGCTTTTACCATGCTGGGTGAATCTCGAAGATATGAAGATCTCCAAGCCGTACATGCGACTTTCATCGAATACGGCTTTCACGAGAATTGCTATCTGTGGATCGGTATGGAATTCTGTTTACTCACTTTTAAATTGATGTCCGTTTCCTCCCTTTCCTGCTAGATTGAAATCTGTATTTTATGTCCATACGATTGAGTCGCGAGTTTCGAAATAGTGTAAAAGAAGTGCTTCGAATCATTGCTGACTCGGACCTGTTCTAAAAAAGTCGGTATTTCGAATTGTTTGTTGACACGGACAAAATCGAGAAAACCTCTGGTATTTCAATATTGAACGCTTGGACATATAAGGTTCGAATCGAATCTCTTTGAAAGAAGATCTTTTGTCTCATGTTAACCTGCTCGTCCTTGCAGCTTTCGTTATTGGTAGCCATACGCTTCACATGTTTCTGGCGATTCACATGGCATCATCAAATGATACAAGTCTTGAATGAAATCTACAACGCACTAGCGCTGTTGACGATCTTCTCCGACGGCATCTGAGTTCCTCGAGCAATGTGATATCTCACGCCGGTAAATCCTAACCCTTTTACTAAGACACAGAATGTTCTTGTGAATTATGGCAATACCAGGTATATAACGGTGATTTCAAATCGGGGTTAATCGTGCTCTGGCAACTTTACGTAGGCAGAGTTTGGTTTTTGAGGTGATAGTGGAAAAGTTGACGAATAAGTCACCCCTGCCGCTCTACAGAACCGTACATGTTTTCACCTCATACGGCTCCTCGTTCAATTCTTTCGAATTCGTGGATCCTTTCGCGTTCGAAATCCCCCTTCAGCTAACTAGGACAATTGTCGCGTTTTCATGTTCCAATTGAACACTGTCCACGATTATTCTCAAAGGATAGATTATTCTCTTTGCCAAACATATGCGGATCAATCACGATCTTATATATGAAGAACAAAGATCTTTCTTGATCATCCTTGCCTCATTCTTCAAGAAGGAAGATCCTTTTCAAGTTTGAATTTGTTCATTTGGAATCTGGGTTCTTCTACTTCATATTTAATGTTTATTTAATATGAATATTTTCCTCTCTTTTATATCATTCTTAAAGTCCCATGGGTTTGATCTGTGAATTGACATTTTCTCATTGAACGAAGGTACGAAATAAATCGGGTGATAAAAGTACCGTGTGAAATCTTCGGTTTCCTTCCTCGTCTATCCCATGGTACGGTGTTTGAGTCAATGAAGAACCTTTTCTTCTGTATGAATCGATATTATTCCATTCCAAATCGCTTCGATACCTCCCGAGAAAATGTCGAATTTGAATCCCAAGTTGACGGGTTAGTGTGAGCTTATCCATGCGATTATCGCTCTTTGAATAGGAATCCGTTTTCTGAAGATCTGGCTTTCTGCGGTGCTCCGAATCCTTTCGATGACTATGTTGAAGGATATCTATCTAATCGATCGATTGCGTAAAGCCCGCGGTAGCTGAAATACGAAAGACAGTTCTTTTCTATTATATTGGTATTTTCTGTTATATTAGATATATTATTATATTGAATTTGTATTGGTTATTAGATTAGTATTGATTAGTGATCCCGACAGTAGTCCTTTCTTCCGTGATGACTGTTGGCACCAGTCTATTTGTCTCTGTGAACCGAGAGAAAAGGCTCGGCGGAAGAAGTGTACCATGAAGAAGCAGGAGTCGGCCTCTTTCAAATATACAACATGAATTCTGGCTGTAGACGAACTCATGTCGTCGAATGAATCATCACTTTCACGAGTAAATCTTTGCCTGCTGGCGAAGAATAACGAGTTCCAAATTCTGTCTCGGCAGAACATGTATTTCTATTACTATGAAATTCATAAATGAAGTAGTTAATGTTAGGGTTACCATTATCTTTTGTAGTGACGAATCTTGTATGTGTTCTAAGAAAAGGAATTTGTCCATTTCGAGGTCTCAAAGGGCGTGAAGCATAAGCTCTTGAATGGAAAGAGATGTAACTCCGGTTCCTTCGGAATCGTGGTCAATCTATTTCCGACAGAGGCGATTGACAATTGAATCGATTTTACCATTATTTTCATGTCCGTAATAGTGCGAAAAAGGCCAATTATTCAGAATGGTGGCGTTATTTCTCGACCGCTGACTTAGGATTAGTCGGTTCTATTTCTCGATGGGGCGAGGAAGGATATAACTCGGCGGTAAATGTGACGTGATGAAGTCATCGGTTCGGCCTGATTATCTAAGCCCAATGTAGTTTTCTGGTTGAATTTGCTCCCCGCCGTCGTTCAATGAAATGAATGAGGCTCGTGGATTGACGTGGCGAGATGGCTATATTTCTGGGGCGAGCTCCAGGCATGCGCATGGATACAAGTTATGCCTTGGAATGAACAATTCGAATCACTTTGTCTACGAACTGAAGCTATAATGCGGACTATAGTCTCATGGAGAAGTTCGATCTGGCTCGAGATGAGACGCTGGCTTGTATGCTGGCACACATGCGAAGTCGAACCGGCACAGAGGAAGCGTGTTAACCGGTGGCTTGAACGAAAGCAATGCGCTGTAAGAACCTGCCCTTGGGAGGGAACAACAGCTGGAAACGGCTGCTAATGCCCCGTAGGCTGAGGGCAAAGGAGGAATCCGCCCGAGGAGG
>JAQGDG010000322.1:0-189317 GCA_029844215.1 Przewalskia tangutica | reverse complement strand
CGTCACGATGAAATCCCCATTACAGGAAGTGTGGTACTACTTTTGGAGCTTGTCACGATTGTGGCCGCGAGTCACTGAGGCTATCAGGCCGGCGCGAGTAGTAGGCTCGGCCTTGAAGGGATACGGTTGCGCGCCGTCATCTCCTACGCTTACTCGCCGAGGGGTGGGGCTACATGGGTCACAGGTCGTGGCTCGGGTCCCGGGGCTTCTAGCGGTCCTCGTAACCGCATTTATGCTTTGTCCGGCCCGGGAGATCGGGAGGCCTACCTACGCGAGCGTCAGCCAAGGTACCTTATCGCCTCGGTTTGATGGTATGCTTTGATAGATCCGGTTCTACTGGCCCTATATATCTCCCTTGTCGCTAGTAGGATATGGATAGAGCCCGAGTCCATAGACCCTTTCGAGGTAGCTACGCCAAATGGGTGATTCTGGTAGCTCTACGGGTATATAGAGCTTGTCCTCGTGATTCATTTACGCCGCCGACTTAGCCGACTGATAGAGTCGGAGATGATTGACTTCGACGTGATTACGGGGACGGATTGGCTAGCTTCTTGCTACGCCAATGTAGATCGGCAGAGAGAGTAGCACGGTTCCAGCTTCCCGGCGAGCCATTTGTTGAGTGGGAGGAGCACGGTACGCCGGGTAGGTTTATTTCCTACCCCAAGGCTAGGAAGATGGCGCAGGGTATATCTACCATCTCGCTCGTGTTTGATAATCAAGCCGCGTAGACGCATTTTCACCGCCCAGTGAGTCGAGTTCCCGGGACGTGTTTCCGATGACCTCGTGCATCCTCCCGAGAGAGATCGAGTTTTGTATAGATGTGTTTGCGATACTCGCTATTTCCATTCCGCCATACGAGAATGGCACCGCCGAAATCGAGGAGTTGAAGGACCACCGAGGGATTTCTGGAGAAGGGTTTTATCGCACCTAGTGTTTCTCCCTGGGGCGCTGATTGTTCGTGAAGAAGAAGGACGACGGACGCGCATGTGTGTTGACTCTGCGGTGAACAAGGTGACCATTAAGAATGAGATACCGCTTCCTGTGGATTGATGACTTGTTCGACCAGTTGCCAGCGCGAGATGTTTCTCCAAGATTGATCCGCGATCGCTATCATCGTGTTCGTGGTCGAGGCGGATGTCCTAAGATCGCATTCCGACCTGCGCATTATGAAGTTGTGGTCATGTCTTGGTTGACCAATGCTCGCAGTATTCATGGATTTGATGAACCGAGTGTTCAAACCATTTTGGACACATTTGTGATAGTTGTTCATTGATGATATCTTGGTTTATTCTCGCCGAGCAGAGCACGCGAAGCATTTGGCGATGGCGGCAGCTTCTCAGACCAGAAGTTGTACGCCAAGTTTTCCAAACGTGAGTTTGGTTGACTTCGCGGCGCTTTCTTGGGCATATTGCCGGGCTGATGGCATTCGGTGGATACGCCAAGATCGAGGCGATCAGGACTTGGCCGAGACCTACTACTCCGGCTGCAGGTTCGCGATTTCCGGGCCGCGTTATTATCGGCGGTTCGTGGAAGTTTGCTTCTATCTCGCACCATTGACTAGCCGACTCGTAAGGCAGCCAAGTTCCAGTGGATCGATGCTTGTGGCGGGGTTTCCGTTCTTGAAAGAGAGATCGACGCATCGCCCGCTTCTTACTCTTCCAGAGGTCCCGGTTGCTATGTTGTGTATTGTGATGCGTCGAGCATCGGGTTGGGATGTGTGTTGATGCGGCATGGCAGAGTTATAGCATATGCATCCCGGTGAAGAAACACGAGGAACTACCCCACCCATGATTTGGAGTCGGCGGTATGATTCACGCTTTGAAGATCCGGAGGCACTATTTGTACGGGGTTCACGTGGATATTTTTACTGCACCACAAGAGCCTCCAAGATATCTTCACCGAGGGAGTGAACTTACGGCGAGAGGCGGTGGTTAGAGTTGCTTAAGGATTACGATGTTGATATCCCGTATCACCCGGGAAGGCCATGTTGTGGCGTACGCCTTAGTCGTAGGTCGATGGGAGCCTATCGGATGTGCGACTAGAGAGGAGGACATGGTTCGTGATTTGCATCGCTTAGCGAGCCTTGGTGTCCGCTTGATTGATTCCGATAGCAGTGGGGTTAGAGTTCGTGAGGTTGCCGAGTCTTCCATCGCCGAGAGGTGAAGAGGCAACAATTCGAGGATCCAGCTTTGACACGTTATCGCGATACTCTTCGTGAGGGCAAGGGTCCTGAGGTAGCACGATGGTGCTAAGGTTTGAGGGCGATTGTGTGTTCAGATGTTTGTGACTTCGGCAGGTTCTTGGGAAGCACACGTAGCGCGTTACTCTATCCATCCGGTCGACCAAGATGTACCACGACCTTAGATCCGTGTATTGGTGGGATGGCTTGAAGAGGACGCTGCGCAGTTCGTAGCTCAAAGGCCCGTGTTGTCGCGAGTGAAGGTAGAGCACCGCAGGCCCGGTGGTTTGTTCTGACGCATTTATCGAGATCCCGACACGGAAGTGGGAGGTAATCAACATGGACTTCATCACAGATTACCTCGCACTCGGAGGAGACATGATTCTATATGGGTTATCGCCGGCAGTGGCGAAATCAGCCCACTTTCTTCCGTCAGACGACTTTTGGTGAGGATTATGCCGACTTTACATCCGAGAGATTGTCGGATCGCATGGAGTCCCTACTCGATCATATCGCATGTGAGCCCAACATTTACGGCTAACTTGAGGTCCTTCCAGAGGGGTTTAGGGACGCAGGTGAGCCTGAGTACTGCATTTCATCCGCATGCATCGGACAGCAGAGCGCACTATCCGGACTCTCGAGGATATCTGCGAGCCCGTGTTATTGACTTCATGGTAGTTGGGAGGATCATTTGCCTCTAGTTGAGTTCGCGTATAATAATAGCTACCACTCCAAAGATTCGGATGGCGCCCATGAGGCCTTGTATGGGAGGAAGTGCAGATCGCCTATAGGTTGGTTCGATGTGGGTGAGGTGCGGCTAGTGGGACCAGTTGGTGCGTGAGATGGATAAGGTGGCTTATCCGAGAGCGCTATCGACAGCTCGAGTCGGCATGGTCGTGTCGCAGATCATCGCCGTCGGCATCTTGAGTTCGAGGTTCATGATTGGGTTTTCCAGGCGCCACCCATGAAGGGTGTGATGCGATTCGGAAGAAGGAAACTCACCAAGGTACATCGGGCGCTTCGATTGTCCGCGTGGTAGGCAAGGTTGCTATGAGTTGGATCTGCCGTCCGATCCGGAGGCAGTGCATCCGGTTTTTCACGTATCTATCTTTGAGGAGATGTATCGGGATCCATCTAGGTACACCCGATTGACGCATGTCCAGTGACCAGGGGTTATCGATGAGGAGATTCCCATAGCGATAGTCGATCGTCAGTTAGGCGTCTGCGGACGGGACGTGGCCTGGTCAAAGTCTTGTGGCGAACGAGCTCGGGAGGAGATGACGTGGGAAGCCGAGGAGGACATGAGGCAGAAGTATCTCACCTATTCCCCACCTCTGTAATTCACTTTCCACTTGTAAATTTTCGTTATCGCTTCGCCAAGTGTTGTTCCGTGGCGTGTGTGGCATTTGCAAGCTGTTTAAGTTATGAAGAATCTTATCGTTAATCGTCTTGGGAAGGAACATTCGACGAATGTTTCAAGGAGGGAGAATGTTATACCTCGTATTTGCAGTATGTACGTAAGGGAATACGATAAAAGTCTAGCCTTAAAGTTTAGGCAAAACGTTTTTGGGCACAACTCACAAACGAATAGTTTTCCGACTAAACGCTTCCACGCCTTTCGTAGGGTAAATTCGGCTATGTCATTTCTAATTTTTGGATTTTTCGAGAGACGAAACATTTTGGACCAACGGGAGGCGACACTGCACCCTCCCATTGATGGACTCAATCGGCCATTGACGAAAATTGAGAGGTTTGGCACGTTTTTGTGCCTTGCACAAAGTCAAGGAGTTGGTAGGATATTTGTGTATAGTAAATCCTCACCTACACTTGCCTTGCACTTGTCTTCATCTTGGCCATTGGTTGGCCAAGGCTTGAGCTATAAATACCCCTTTAGATGAAGAATTCTTCATCCACAAAGTTATCTTCCAAGTCTAAAAATCCTCTCCTCTCCTCGAGCCATTTCGCCCAAACACTACCCCTCTAGCCTAGTAGTTTGGCGAGGCCCCCAGCCTAGCCAAAAATCTACCCTCCCTTGGTAGAAAAGTTGTCTTCTAGTATTGTTATAATGCCCAAAATACCTAGCCCAAATCCCTTAGTCCTTAGTAGAGTTGTGAAGAACTTCTAAGGTTTCGAGCTACCTGGAGCGCACAACTTAGGAGCTAAACCTTGCTCAAAGCGACTTTATCTAGGATATTATTGGGCTTCGAGGTAACAAATCCTAACCCTCTTTTGAATAAGAGAATACTTCTTTGTTGTAATATTAGAATAAGTATTAAATACTTGAAGAATATCACGAATAGAATTGAACTGCTACCACAGTAGAAGGGTTTAAAAGAAGAATAATCAAACTGTATTTACATGGATCGTTTTCACGATGAGACTTGAGTAGCTCACCGGGTAGGGAAATCGCCAATTTTCCGTAGGATATAGAACCCTCTGCTTAGAATCTTTACAAAGTAGTCGAACGCTGTTAGGCGTGTCGACTATTATAGGTCGATTCTCTGCGCGACATATTCAACTTGGCGGTTTATTTGAGAAGGTATGTGATTCTTCCTAAAGCATGATATTTTACAATATATATAGTACGGTAGACGTATATGTGTTAATCGAATAATACTTACGGAATGCCTCACGCAAGCTCGAATAACACTTACTGCAGAATGCCACGCTACTAAGCTCAATAATAAAGATCCAAAGCATTTCATAAGAATCTCGAATCATTTTTATGAAGAGAACTAATCGGTTTTTAAAGCGAAGCTTAAGAGTTATACTAGCTTTATGGGAAGTTAAGTATAACCACTTAAGATTGATAAAAGAAACAAGTTTGACTATGTGTTTATAACAGATTTATGTTGAATTGTGAAAAGAATAATAAGATGGTTTGATAAGTAGACATGATATGATGCTATGTGTGTTAGTATCTTGTAACGTTTGTATAAGAGAGTATCCTTGTTGTGCTTATGTTGTTTAAAGATAAGTTTGTTATGTTAGTGTACTATCACTCACCTCTTGAGACGATACCGAGGTTCGCCTCCACGCGGGGTAGACTCAGCGATGCAGGACCATGATTCGAGAATACCTCATGCGGGTCCAGGGCCTATGCGGAGCTACGAGAGTTCCGTGTTAGTATGCGGGGTTATGCCTCACGCGGTCTATGTGGCCATGCGGACAACGAGTCCAGGATACGCCGAGGAGTAGCTACCCTCGACGCGGGGTTATACCTCACGCGCCCACGTGAGTGGCCCATGCGGACTCGAGTTCAGATTAGGCTTGCAGAATGATGATATGGGCGAGTGGCCTGCTTTCGATCATTCGACTTTCAGACAAGACCTATTACGATTACCTATTGTTGCTCTTGTTTGTGATGTACTACGCGCGGTTTCCTTGGTTGTTTCACACATATTTGTAAACCGGTTTTAAAAATGATATGTTTTCATTTAAGTACTTCTGATTTCGCATACTTAGTACCGTTATCGACCTCCTTGGGTGCGTTCATGCCGCAGGTGGCAGCAGTGCTAGATCCGCATCTCAGGATCTCAGCATTGGTGTCGTGAGCTCCATCTTCTCCTGAGGCTCTACTTTTGCATGATCTCCCTGTATTGTAGATAGTTTGTAGCAGTAGGGTATGGCGGGCCTGTCCGCCATAGTTGTATATTTCCTTAGAGGTCTATAGTCATGTTTATGTTGTCGGATGTAACTGCTAAACCTGGTTTATATATATATGCCGAAAGGGACGTTTGTTCACATAAAACTGTGTCTTATTTTATAAACTGTTTCATGTCTTGTTTTATATTTCCGCTGATTACTCTGATGTATGACTACTTGGGTGCCCCGGTAAGGCACCAGTCACGGGCCCCGGAATGGGTCGTGACAATAGTATCCTTTTAGACCGTGAATGAGAGTTAATAGTGATATTATACACTTTAGATTTAACTCTCGGTTGGCTTATGATTTATGTATATGCGTGTGTGATACATTAGGGCCATATGTGGCATGATTGGTTTCATAGGGTGTAGTTCCAAGGAGACTATACCTATATCTGTTTAGATTGAACCTAGTATGAACATTCGGGACGAATGTTTCTAAGGGGGGAAGGATGTTACACCGTATTTCGGCGATTGAGATAAGAACGTACGTAAGAAATTGGGAATTGAATTTTAGAAAGAATGAAAAATTCTGAAAATTTCTCCGAACCTTGTAAAGGAAAAGGGTTTATTAGTTGAATTTAATTCTCGAATTCGGCATTTGGGACTTTTAGAATTTATCGGAATTTAATTTCGAAATTTGGTCATGTGGGACCACCCGAGAAATTTTGTATGTGTTGGGGAGTTTGGGAAGGCAAAATGCAGAACAAAAAAATACCAAAACGTGTATGAACAGTGAAAACCCGTCCATGAATAGTGTTGTTAGATGAACAGTGTTCGGAAAAAAAGCCATTTCCGCCAAACGAGAATCACGGGGCAGATATGTACCAAAAAGCCATCCGTCGAGCCCGCCAAATCCATACCAACCGCCACCGCCGATTCTCCTAATCGCCGACAATTTCAGATCAAGTTTCGGCCATCGTCATCCATCTTCCCGCTCGGTTTTTCGATTTTCCGGCCAATCAAGTACAATCGACGGAGTGGAGTATACCATCGAACCACCATCTCCGCGGTCATTTCCATGTAAACCAGGACCTCGATTCTTGCTCAAACTCGTCGTCACTGGATCGATCTTCGCCAAACCCTAGGTCGTCGACGAGCATTTTTCCGCCACCACGGTGCAGAGTCGACGGTCGTGGCTAGTGTAGAAGCATTCAGGGTGGAAAGGCCGACATTTTGGCACCATCCACGACCTCCAATTCAACCCAGATCCTCGGGTCGACCAAATCATATTTTCCGATCGGAAGTTGGAAAATTCCGATCGATTCCGATAAATGAGGGCTGGCGTATACCGCTGTGTTCATATTGATCTTAGCTACGTTTTGCAACCAATCCGAGCCTCAATTCTCGATTTGAATCGCCATCGACGCGCCTTGAGCTCGCGTGGCGGGCGCAGTCGCAGAGACCATGCGCACCTCCAAAAATTGATTTTCCTCCATTAATTCATCCACGCAATAACAATTCGATGAATTCACTTCCAACGGATCAAAAATGGAATTTTCCGACGAATAATTCCGGCGAATAGCGGCGATGGGAATCCGCCACGATGGCGGTAGTTCAGGCTGCTTAACCACACAGAAATATTCCACATTACTCTCAGGCAGTCCGGACAACAATTTCCAATCATCGGCGTTGTCTACTTAGCGTGTGGATTAGCCGAAGAAGTATGTGAACTTCTTACTTCTTTTGACATGATTTTGATAAGTCTAGAGGACTGGAATTATTTTGGTAAGTCTAGGTGACTTGAATTATGTGATAAGTCTAGGTGACTTGAATTATGTGATAAGTCTATGTGACTTGATTCTTGGAAGTAAGTAAATTGATTTTCAAGGTTATGCGACTTGTTTTATCTAAATAATTAAGAGACTTTATTTTCAAGTTATATGACTTGATTTTGAAAGTTGGTGTAATTTGGTTATATGAAGTATAAGTGAATTGATTTTGAAGTACATGATACCTGATTTTGAAAGTATATAATACTTTACTTTAAAAGTCTGTAATACTGAGTTGGAAAGTAAGGATTTCTGATTTGCAAAGTATAGATTACTTGATTTGAAAAGTATAGATTACTTGATTTGAAAAGTATAGAATACTTGATTTGGAAAGTATTGGTTCTTGAACTATTCTAAAGTTAAGAAACTTGATATTCTAAGTTAAGAAACTTGAAGTATTTTGAAAGTTATGTAATTCGATTTGAAAGTATAAGTCTCTTGGTTATAAAAGGAATGAATTTGTCTAAGACATAAAGAGTTATAACGGCTTTATGGGAAGTTGGTTATAACAACTTTATGGAAGATTTAAAAGAATGGTTTTCTTCAGTAATGTAAGCAAAGAAATGATTTGAAATAAAGAAGAGCAAATTGTTTTAAAGGTACCAATTGCTTAGGGTTTTAAAGAAAGAAGTCACTTGATTTAGAAGCCGGTAAATGTATTTCTAAAAGGTATTGTGACTTGTCTTGAAAAGTAGATATGACTTGATACTACGGTTGTTAGTATCTTGGAAGTATTATTTGAAAAAGAGTCATTTTTAAAAGCGAGTAAGTGCGTAACACGTTGGGTTAAATTTTGATTTTATATGACTTTACCGCATCCCGTGATCGGCGCAAGATACCTTTATGGGCAGACTATATGACTTTACCGTCGAGTTGGGCCGGCATTATACCTTTATTGGCAGACTATATGACTTTACCGCATCCAAGGATTGGGTCTGGCAGTATACCTTTATGGGCAGACTATATGACCTTACCGCTTCCCAGGATTGGGTCGGGCAGTATACCTTTATGGGTAGACTATATGACCTTACCGCGTCGTGATTGGGCCGGCAAGATACCTTACGGGAAGACTATATGACTTTACCGCGTCTGTGATCGGGCCGGCGATACCATTATGGGCAGACTATATGACCTTACCGCCCCGTGATTGGGCCGGCAAGATACCTTATGGGCGCACTATGCGACCTTACGCCCCAGATTAGGCGGGCAGTATACCTTTACGGGCGCACTATATGACTTTTCCGCCCCAGATGATGGCTGGGCAAAGATACCTTTATGGGCAGACTATGTGACCTTACCGCGTCCCAGGATTGGGCCGGGCAGTATACCTTTATGGGCAGACTATGTGACCTTACCGCGTCCCAGTATTGGGCCGGGCAGTATACCTTTATGGGCAGACTATGTGACCTTACCGCGTCCCAGGATTGGGCCGGGAAGTATACCTTTATGGCGTATGTGACCATACCGCGTCCCAGGATTGGGCCGGGCAGTATACCTTTATGGGTAGACTATGTGACCTTACCGCGTCCCAGGATTGAGACGGGCAGTATACCCTTATGGGCAGACTATGTGACTTTATCGCGTCCCTCCATAAAGGGCCGGTTTATGTTATGCAAGGTAAGTAAGTTATATGGTAATGAACTTGACGATTTTTCCTAAGTATGTACGTAAGAAAGTGACTATAACTTTTATTGAAAAATGGGAAAAGATAATAAGGTACGGTTAAGTTCACGGGATGGTAATGACACGGTAGGATCTGGTATGTACCCTTTTTATACTTGCCCCTGTCATTCTTTTGTACAATTATGATTTGTTTATCAGACCTTATTTTCCGCTCCATATTAAATTGTTGTTATCGACCTTCGGGGCGTTAAATGTCCGCAGTTTAGGTATTACGATTGTGGATCCGCGAGCTTAGGATCCTGGTTCAGCATTTGAGATGGCTCCAATGTTCCGGAGCTTGTCGTCATGGTTATGTATATTCAGGGGTACGGCGGGACCTTGTCCCGTCATAGTATTTGTCCAAATCTTTGAGGTCTGTATTCATCTGTGGGCTGGACTGGCTAGAGTTGTTTTTACATTGTTAAACAGTGTAGACCCTTTCGGGTAATTTTTATGTTATGACAGTCTTATCGGCTTGGCCTTAGTTCAAAAAAAAAAGTGTTATTTATCTTTCGCAGTTTTTTTATGTTGTATGAATAGAAGGGTGCCCAGGTAGGGCACCAGTCGCGGCCCGGGGTCGGGTCGTGATAGTTAACTCATTTATTTTTTATGTGGGTTATTGTTGTTGTTATCACCACTTGCTACATATCGTTAGATGAAGGAAATCTTGGTATGGAAAGTATAAATTGTTTATATGAAAGTGTTGTAACGAATTGGATTATAAAGGGTTGTGAAAAAGGGCCTTGGCTTGAAGTCTTGTTGTGGCCAAGAACTTCATATAAATGGTTGGATATTGTCGTGCTATTTTAAGGGTTGTTTTATATGTGTATATGCTGAAAATTTAGTCACTGTTTATGCATGTTTAGATGTGGTAATTGTTAACGTATGTCCTAAAGGAACGAGGGTGTAGAAAGGCTTCATATCTTACCCTCATTGTTGTTGGAATAGGGACTGTTTTAGGATCGCTTTGGTAAAGATTAAGGGGTTGTTTTACATGAGAAATAGGTGTGTGAATCACCTTGGTTAACTGTTTAGTTGTGCCCTTAATTAGTGCTTGGTTATTGGTGTATTTGGCCTTATTTGAAAGGTGGAAAAGTATGTATAAATAGGGGAAGTGCTGCCCAAATTTTTATATGAAAAGAGAATCATTACTTGGTATGACCTACACTAGTAAACATGAAGTTGATAGACGTGTTATTTTTATTATAAGTTGAAGTACTAGTTGAGACGTATTCTACTTGTCGCGTTGGTATAACCGATAAGGTATGTGAAACTATCCTTTCTTCTTTTGACATGATCTTTATAAAATGAGTGTACGGTGGACGTACGTATCTTAAATGAGTCCAGATTTCTTGTGGTACATGAGGTAATAGTGACTTGATTTTAAAAGAGTAAGTGACTTGATTTTGAAAGTGTAAGTGTCTTGACTTTACAAGTGCTAGTGCCTTGATGTTACAAGTGATGGTTTATTCTATTTCTTATTTTATTGGATCCTAATCCCTAATGATACATGATATGACTTTTTTTATAAAATGAATGTACGGAGGACGTACATAGTACTTTTGGATTCAAGTCCCTAATATTACATGATATGATAGTGCCTTGATTTTCCAAAAAATGGAAGTTCATTCTATTTTTTTTTCTAAAATGAGAATTCATTTTAATGATTGGTACATGAGATGTTGGTACCTTGGTTTTTCTAAAAATGAGAATTCATTTTAATGATTGGTACATGAGATGTTGGTACCTTGGTTTTTCTAAAATGAGAGTTCATTTTAATGATGGGTACATGAGATGTTGGTACCTTGGTTTTCTAAAATAAGAGTTCATTTTAATGTTTGGTACATGATATGATGATACCTTGGTTTTTCTTCCTTTGAGAGTCAAAAGATGATTTAAATTGCACAAGGTTGCTCATGATAACTATTCGTGCAAGGGTTATTATTCCATGCACCGAGTCCCACACTAAAGGGCCGACAATGTTCACCGAGTCCCAAAATGGGCTAGCAATGTTTATACGTATGATGATTCCATGGACATGTATCCATGGTGCGAGTACAGATACTCAGGACAGTATATGAGGGTCGTGCGCAGATCCTAGCCTATGTTCACCGAGTCCCAAAATGGGTCGGTAATGTTCACCGAGTCCCAAATTGGGCCGGAAATGTTTATATGTATATATGTGATGATGATGAGCTCACCAAGTCCCAGAATGGGCCGGGACACGTTATATGGACATACATATATGATTTTGAGATGACTCTCTCACTTTTAAAAAGGCACATTTGACTCTCATTTTTTATAAAGTACAAATTGTCACGACTGCACCTGCCCGCTGACCGTGTCCTACAGGCACCCTTACAGGTATATATCAGAGATAATCAGCGGGACATACATGAAACTTATAAAATAAATCAACAAAAATAAAAAAAACAAGTTAGCCGATAAGGCTACCTCCCTGGACGCATATACATACATAACCAAACGCAGTTACATCTTTCTTCTTTACAAACCGACCCACAAGATATGACTACAGACCTCTAAGAGTTTTAACATAACAACTGTGACAGGACAGGGCCCCGCCATACCCCTGAATATACATGAATCTACAACCTCAGGGAAACCGTACCAAAAGATAAGCCTCCGGAGTAAATGGAGCTTTTTCCCAAAACTGAACTGAGATCCTAAGAGCAAGGATCTCCAACTCATGTACCTAATACTGTGGGCATGAACGCAGCTTCGGCCCGAGAACAAAATTACAGTGCGAGTATGGAACAGAAATAAGGTACAGTAAACAAATCATAACTGTACAACAGAATGACAGGGGCAAGTATAAAAAAAGTAAATACCAGATCCTACCGTGTCATTACAATCTCGTGAACTTAATCGCACTTTATTATCTTTTCCCATTTTTCAATAAGAGTTATAGTCAAATTCTTACGTACATACTTAGGAAAAATCATCGAGTTCATAAACATATAACTTACGTATCTTGCATAACATAATCCGGCCCTTTATGGAGGGACGCCTCATTTTGGAGTTCACTTTGACTATCCATACGTGATAATGTAACCCGGCCCATTTGCGGGACACGGCGAATTCATAAAAAATCTTCCCACGAAGGTATACTGCCCGGCCCATTCTGGGACGCGATAAAGTCATGTAAGTCTGCCCATAAAGGTATACTGCCCGGCCCATTCCTGGGACGCGATAAAGTCATATAGTCTGCCCATAAAGGTATACTTCCCGGCCCATTCCTGGGACGCAATAAAGTCATATAGTCTGCCCATAAAGGTATACTGCCCGGCCCATTCCTGGGACGCGATAAAGTCATATAGTCTGCCCATAAAGGTATACTACCCGGCCCATTCCTGGGACGCGATAAAGTCATATAGTCTGCCCATAAAGGTATACTGCCCGGCCCATTCCTGGGACGCGATAAAGTCATATAGTCTGCCCATAAAGGTATACTGCCCGACCCATTCCTGGGACGCGATAAACAATGACGGAAATGTGGTGCGTATACTGGAAGGAGTTCAAGTGGACAAGGAGGGTACGACGAGTAAGAAAAGAAGCGAACATGTGTTAAGAGAATGGAAGTGATCATTTTTTTTTTGAAAAGAAAAGATGTGAAGAGAGTACCCTTAGACCATGGGTGAGAGCTAATAATGTTGTTATACGCTTTAGAGGTGATTCCTCGTTGACTGGGAGTTAAGTGTTGCGTGGTCATTATATTATGGCCATATGTGGCATAATTGGTTTTATAGGTGTAGTAGTGAAGACTATACCGGCGCATGCGTTTTGGAGACTTAGAAGGAACATTCGGGACGAATGTTTCTAAGGGGGGAAGAATGTTACACCCCAGAATTTCAGGTCATGTATTGGGAACGTAAGAAGTGAAATAAGAATTGAAATTGGAAAGATAAGTTGACAGAATGTTTTGGACAGTTTTGGGTCAACTTTGGAGCGGTATAGCTCCTTGTTCTTTATGAGTTTTTAGGTGTTTAAATAGCCCAGTGTGAAGTTCGTTGAGTCTAGTTTCCAACGCAATAAACCGCTTGTCGATAGGACATCGGAGTAGAAAGATATGGAAGGTACAAGTTCAGTGGGCAGGCGAATAGGAGAGCGTTTTCAGCCAGGGGCCACAGCGCCGCGGCGCCGGGTGCAGGGCCGTGGTGCTTGTTACACCCCGTAACTCCAGGACATGTTTAAGAGTATGTAAGTAAGGAACACAAGACTTGAAAAGGGTACGAAAGGAAGAATTGTTTTTCCGACGGAAAATCTTTCGAACGTCGGAAAGGAAAAATGTTCGTTGAAGAGAATTGGATTCTCAAAATGCATTAATTAAGGATTATGGAATGTATTATCACTATGGAAATTTATTTGTACGTATTTGGTCATGTGGGGCCCACCCGAGGAATTTTATGTTTTGTGGGGCCCACGAGGGTTACAGAATTTTATGGACGAATGGGAGGGAGACACGTGGCACCTCCCCCACATGGCTTGGACGAAATATTCAAGGGTAGAGTGGTCATTGACCATTGAAGATGAACAAAGTCTTGCTAGCTTGAGATTGTTGACTAGTCAAGTTGTCCACTTGGATAATTATTAATTGCTCTTCATCCTAGCCCCACATGTGTTATTATCTAAGCCCTCCTTTGTAGTATATATCCTACACTAGTGCAAGACAAGTTCTATACTTAGAAAAAATTTCAAGAAAACATTGTGCTAGCTTTAGGTGCTCTCGGCCAAAGGGATTTTTAGAGAAAAAAATTTTGCAATTGTGGTTCATTATTCACAAGACTTTAACCCAAGGTCTCTAAGGGTATTGTAAGGTTATCTCAATAGAAAGATCCCGGAAAAGTGGCGTTTTCGTATTAGTCGCAAGGCGGGAACTTAAGGAGTTCTTCAACTTTGAAGTTGGAACGTGAAGATGAGTTCTTCATAGGCTTCTAAGGAGTGCTTGGAGCGGGTTGGAACATAAGAAAAGGAGCTAAGAATTGCTAAGGAGCGACTTTGAATCTTGGGAAGATTAAGGGCTTGAAAAGGTATAATTCTTGTCGTTTTAGTAATTAAGATTACTTATTGTTGTAGCTATGGATATTAGCAAGCATGAGGTGTTTTTATTATGAAGTTGATAAGTGTTATGGATATTGGAACTCTAACCCGAAAACTAGCATGTTTAGCCCTTAAGATTACAATTCGATTTGAGTATTAGTATAAGTTGTCACATTTATATAAAGAATGAAATTATAGTTGTTGAAGTTGTTTATGACTAAATAATATGTTTGACCCAAGAACTTGGATTGGAAAAGAATTGGAAGACTTTATGTTGTTGCACCTATTAGCCGAGAATGGCATGGAATTAATTGGATTGTCTTGTATATTGTGGGGCGGAATTTTACACGTATTGTAGGGCGTGTAATCCCCTTTGTATTTGTTGAATTGATTGAGCCTTAAATGTGGCGTTTGGTTATTGAATTCGTCCTTGAAAAAGGTGGCAAAGTATGTAGAAACAAAGGAAGTGCTGCCCGATTTTCCGTAGAATTTAGTGACTTTGCACTTAGATTATTCTACGCTTAAAGCTAGAGGTTTAATGGACGTATTATGGCCATTTTAGGTTAAGGTACTAGTATGGAGTATTCTACTTGAAGGAAATGGAATAGCTATCAAGGTTGAAGTACTTTGGAGCATTTTGCTATTTGTCGATAATCGTCGCGAGGTATGTGAACCTCTTCCTTCTTTAGACATGATTCTATGTATGGAATATACATGTGGTATTATTTCATGTTCCCTTCTACTCTTAGAAGTTAAGAAGTATGTATGTTGATTTACTCTACGTAAGGGTTATGTCTAAGATATCCTAAGTTCTTACCAAGTCTTATGGGGGATGTTGGTAAGAGTCGTTAGGAGGTATTTGGAGCCAAGTTGACTTGGCTAATTTACGGCACGAATGAGAATAAGTATCGAACAAGCCATTGCAGCGTTAATAAAGGAAAATGTAATGACGATAAATTATATTAAAACAAGTAGAATTCTCCATCTGCATAGAAGCTAAGATAAGACAAAATTGTATTACATTTTCTAGATCATGGCTGCTTTAATAAGATCGTTATAAACAAGTGTCACGACCCGACCCGGGGCCGCGACTGGTGCCCTACCTGGGCACCCCGTTCAGGTATACATCAGAGAATAGCAGCGGAACATACACAACATACAACATTTAGACAATAATAACACAGGCTAGCCGATAAGGCCGCCTTCCATAAAATATGCATAATCAAAGAAAAACTGTACAACTCGGTTCTTACAGCCCCAAACCACAACATGTGACTACAGACCTCTAGGAATAACAACAGTGGCGGGACAGGGCCCCGCCATACCCCTGAATTTACATAAATCTACAACATCAGGGAAAAACTGTACCAAAAAGACAAGCCTCCGGAGAAATGGAGCTTCTGACGTCTGATAAGTGATCCTAAGTATGAGGATCCACCACCTGCTTACCCCTACCTGCGGCATGAACGCAGCCCCCGAGGAAATTCGAGACACTGATATGTACTAAGTATGTAAATCGGAAAATACGTAATTACATCATAAGTTTAAAACAAGTAGGAGACATGTATGATAACAAAATTACGATTACACAAGGCCTTACTAACAATGAGTAATCGATAGTATCGTCTAACATAAAAATAGGAAGCTCACGATCAAAGCAGGACCATCCGCCCGCAGTATCATTAAGCAATCCTACTCCTGGGACTATTTCACCCGCATAGGTCGTGTGGACCCGCATGAGGTATTCCTCGCATAGGCTGTATCCGCCCGCATGGGACTATTTCACCCGCATAAGCCCATAAGGACTCGCATGAGGTATTCCTCGCATCGTGGGTAGCAAATCCACGGAAACAGGTGGTATAACTATCTTGGGGATTTACCCCTCAATTATACTCTTACCCTGAAACAGGTGGTATAACGATCTTGGGGATTTACCCCTCAGATATACTCTTACCCTGGAGAAGGTGGTATAACTATCTTGGGAATTTACCCCTCAGATATACTCTTACCCTATCTCAACCGGCCATCATACATAAAGTAAGCAAGTTAAGAAATCCCTCTAACTTCTTATTCATATACACCCTCATTTTAGTTTACTTAAGGCACTAGCATATCTTTTATAAAAATCCGGGAATTTAACCCAAGTACTACATACTTCTACTCTTTAAAACAAATGACTCTTTTTAGTATAAAACTTCCAAGATACTATTAACCATAGTATCAAGTCGAAATTACGTTTCAAGACAAGTCACAATACCTTTAGAAATAAAGTTAGGTTTCTAAATCAAGTGACTCCTTTTCTTATAAAACCTTAGGCAATTGATGCCTTAAAATCAAATTGTCTTTCATTAAATCAAGTCATTTATCTTTCCATAAAGCTAATATAACCAACTTCCCATAAAGTCGTTATATTCACTTTATACCTTAGTCAAGTACAATTTCCTATCCAAGGGACTTATACGTTTAAAACGAAACAAGTATCACATACTTTAAAACTCTTCAAGTCCCTTAAATTTAATAAAACTTAAGACATCCTTAATATTTTCAAAGAAGTGAGTTAATCTCCTAACTCACCCGACTTGGCTATTCATAAAACTAGTAAAGGATATCAAGGTCTTGTACGTCTACCGTACTATATACGTACAACTAGTCATGCTCAAAAGATAAGAAAGTTCTACATACCTCTTTGGGTCAAGCCACTTGCCAAGTACAAAATCCCGCCCGTAGAATGTCAACCTATAATATCCACAATACGTCTATTAACGCCTTACTTTAAACGTAGAATATTATAAGTGTAAAGTCTCTAAATTCTACGGAAAATCGGACATCACCTCATTTGTTTCTACTTACTTTGCCACCTTTTTCAAGGCCGAATTCAATAACCAAGCACACCACATTTAAGGCCCAATCAATGCAACCAACAATAGGGGATTACACGCCTACTAGACGTGTAAAATTCCGCCCCACAAACGATATCAAACTAATACAACTTACTAGGCCAATTCGGCTAACTTGAGGTACTATAACATCAATTCTTATCCAATTTCCATTTCAATCCAAGTTGTTAGAACAACATGATATCAAGTCGCAATCGATTATAACTACTATAATCTTCAAGTAAGTAACATGCGGCGATTCTAATAAACGACCAAATTGTAATCCAACTTCACATGCCTTACATTACATTTCGGATTTTTAGGCTACAAGCAATCCATAATACTTATAAACTTCAACACATATACTTCATGCTAGCAACATGTAAATCTAACAACAAACAATATATATATGATCTTGTAACACTTTTAAGAGACAAGATTATACCTTAACGAATCTTAATCCAACTCCAAATCCGAAGTTGCTCCTTAGCAACTTAGTGCCTCTTCAAGACACTTCAATCCGCTACTTGAGACCCTTAGAACAACACCAACAAATTTCCTTCAAACTTCCAAACCAAAACCTAGAAAGCAACTAGGTTTTCACCTTGCGACTAATACGAAAACTATATTTTTCCGAGATTTTCTATTGAGATACACATACAATACACTCAAGAACCTTGGTTTAAAGTGTGGAGCTTAATGGACAAGAAACAAAAAAATTTCTCTTTTGGTTGAGGTGAACCCGAGAGCAACTAGAGAGAGCTCTTCAATTTCTTGAAATTTTTTCTAAGTGTTAGGCTTGTCTTGCTACTACTAGTATTATATAGCACAATGGAGGGTCAAGATGCAAACAAATGGGTGGCTTGGATGAGGTCTTACTAAATATCAAGACTTTGTGGACCCTTTGACTTAGTCAATTCTCTCAAGCTCACAACTTGCAAGACTTGTCATCCTAAGACTATGGTCAATGACCATTTTGGCCATGACATAATTCGTCTAAGGCAACTATAAGGGGGGTGACACGTGTCGCCCTCCAATTCGTCACAATATTCGTTTTCCGACAATTTCATAATTCCGATAAATTTTTACAAGTCTCAAATCTTAACACTTGTGAGTTCTTACGTACGTTCTTAAAATATGTCCTATAAAATACGGGGTGTAACATTCTTCCCCCCTTAGAAACATTCGTCCCCGAATGTTCTTTCGGAGTCAAACTTATAATTAGCGACATAGTTTCCTTTCACAACCCCGACATACCGATAATGCCACACATGGCCACATAATAGCATTTAAGCAAAAGAAATACTTCAATTAAAACTTGACAAGTAAGGGAAAACGAATTACCTGAAGGTGTAGGGAATAAGTGAGGATACTTCCTCAACATGTCCTCCTCCGCTTCCCAAGTCATCTCCTCCCGGTTATCATTCCTCCACAAGACTTTGACGGAAGCCACATCCTTGGTCCGCATCGCGACACAGCGATCGAGTATCGCTATGGGACTCTCCTCATACGATAACCCCTCTGTCACCTGGACCTCACTAGCAGGGAAAACTCTCGCTGGATCTCCGATACACTTCCGCAACATAGAAACATGGAAGACCGGATGTACCACCTCTAACTCTGATGGCAGATCCAACTCATAGGCAACCTTTCCTACTCGACGGACGATCTGGTAGGGCCCAATGTACCTTGGGCTGAGTTTTCCCTTCTTTCCGAATCTCATCACACCCTTCATGGGTGATACCTTCAAGAAGACCCAATCGTCTACCTGAAACTCCAAATGCCGACGCCGATTATCCGCATATGACTTCTGTCGACTCTGAGCTGCTATCGCCTCTACTGGATAAGCTTCACCTTATCCACAGCCTGCTGTACCAAGTCTGGGCCAACTAACTGTACCTCGCCCACGTCGAACCAACCAATCGGCGACCTGCATTTCTGCCCATATAAAGCCTCGTATGGCGCCATCTGTATACTGGAATGGTAGTTGTTGTTATAAGAAAACTCCACAAGAGGCAAATGATCCTCCCAGCTACCACTGAAATCAATCACGCAGCTCGCAAGATATCCTCAAGTGTCGATAGTACGATCGCTGCCCGTCGACCGAGGATGAAATAATGTACCGAGACTCACTTGTGTCCCTAAACCCTTCCGGAAGACCTCTGAGTTAGCCGTGAACCGGGCTCCTATCGATATAATCGACACCGACACCGTGTAGCCTCACAATCTCTCTGATGTACAATCTGGCATAGTCCTCAGCCGAAAACGTCGTCCTGACTGGAAGGAAATGGGCTGATTTCGTCAGCCTTTCAACAATCACCCAAATGGAGTCGTACTTCCTCCGAGTACGAGGTAACCTGTAACAAAGTCCATGTTGATCACCTCCCACTTCCAAGTCGTAATCTCAATAGCTCGCAATAATCCACGGGCCTCGGTGCTCGACCTTGACTGGCCGGCAATTAGGACATCAGGCAACAAAACCTGCCACGTCCCTCTTCAGGCCATCCCACCAATACAAACATCTGAGGTCATGGTACATCTTGGTCGACCCCGGATGAATAGAATAACGAGCACTGTGTGCCTCCCCCAAAATCTGCTGACGAAGTCCTGTCACATCGGGAACACACAACCGGCCCTCAAATCTTAGCACCCCATCAGGCGCTACCTCGAAAAGACTCTTCTCCTCCCGAAGAGCTGCATCTCGATACCGTACCAACACTGGGTCCTCAAACTGTCGCCTCTTCACCTCATCAACGATGGAAGACTCGGCAACCTCACGAACCCGTACCCCACTATCGTCGGTATCGATCAATCGAACCCCAAGGCTCGCTAACTGGTGGATCTGACGGAC
The DNA here is from genome assembly GCA_029844215.1 of Przewalskia tangutica. NCBI lineage: Eukaryota > Viridiplantae > Streptophyta > Magnoliopsida > Solanales > Solanaceae > Przewalskia > Przewalskia tangutica. Next base: position 169,275 of record JAQGDG010000322.1, on the reverse strand, counting down.
CATGTCCTGTCTCTGCTCTCCGCACCTCGGCGTGCTCCCCATCGATCTACGACTCAAGGCATCAGCAACTACGTTGGCTTTCCCCGGATGGTATAGAATATCAACATCATAATCTTTCAGCAACTCTAACCACCGTCTCTGTCGCAAGTTCAGCTCCCTCTGCCTGAAGATATACTGGAGGCTCTTGTGGTCTGTATAAATATCCACATGAACCCCATACAAATAATGTCTCCAAATCTTCAAGGCATGAATAACTGCGGCCAACTCTAAGTCGTGGGTAGGGTAATTCCTCTCATGCTTCCGTAACTGCCGGAAAGCATAGGCTATAACCTTGCCGTGCTGCATCAAAACACACCCTAGCCCGATACCCGAGGCATCACAATAGATCACGTACCCGTCTAACCCCTCAGGAAGAGTAAGAACTGGAGCTGTAGTCAACCTTTCCTTCAACAACTGGAAACCCTCCTCGCAAGCCTTTGTCCACTGGAAATGTTATACCTCGTATTTCCAGAGTATGTACGTGAGGACGTACGTACAAAAGTTTAAGCCTTAAAGTAGGCATTAGAGACGAAATTTTGTGCACAACTAGCGAAAAAAATCGTTTTCCGACGAAACGTTTTCCAAAACTTGCGAATGGAAAATTACGGCTATGTCATTTATAATTTTTGCGGATTTTTCCGAGAGATGAAATATTTTGGACCAACGGGAGGGTGACATGTGTCACCCTCAAAGTGGACGAAACTTGGGCGTTTTTGGCCTTGTTTTTGGTCAAGGGTTAGGTAGGATATTTTGGTGGTAGATGGATAAGGTACACTTGCCCAAATCCTCACCCTACACTTGCCCACCACTTGTCTTGATCTTGGCCCTTGAATGTCCTATAAATACCCCTCTAATGCAAGACCATTTCTTCATCCACACTTGTAAAAATCAAAGGCAAAATCCCTCTCCCTCCCTCTTAAGCTCTCGTCCTACCTTCCCCCTCCCCCTTTGTTCGGCCTTGGCGTTTAGTACCCCCCCTCCTCTTGAGTGTTGTCTCGTATAAATACCCCCCCCCCCTTGGTAGAAATGTATTCTCCAAGTATTGTTACTATTCCCAAATACTTTAGTCCAAATACCTTGTAGTACTTTCCAAAGTTACCTCTATACGTAGAGCCCGGAAATACTACTATATTCCCTTAGGTCACAAAAATGAAACCCTAAGGAAATCTTCATAGAGGGTTGAAGTATTAAGAAGAAGTTGCGTAGAACTTCTAAGGGTTGTTTGGAGCGGGTTGGAGCGCCCAGAGTAGGAGCTAAACGTTGCTCATGATCGACATTTAACTTGGATAATTTTGGGCTTATCGAGGTAAATACTATTGTCCTTCTATTGTAATTGGAAATTACATATTGTAGTAGTATAAAAATGAGTATGACGTATATAAGGATTGTATAAAAGAAGAGAATTGAATAGATCACATCAGAAGAATATTAAAGAAGAATCAGTACTTACATGGATCGTATTTACAGTAGACTTGTGTAGTTTGGCGGGTAGGGAAGTGCTGCCCAATTTTCCATAGAATAAAGGAATCTGTATCTAGAAATGTTTTACAGAATAGTCTAGACGTTGATAGACTTATATGACCGTTATAGGTTGAAGTACTGCAAGTAGTGTATTCTACTCGAAGGGTGGAAAGGGCTAGCCGGATTACAGTACTTTGGAGCTATTTGCTTATAGTCGATAAATCGTCGCGAGGTATGTGATTCTTCCTATACTCTTGAGCATGATATTTTAAAAGTATATATATATATATATAGTACGGTAGACGTACGTGTGTTAACTGAACGTAGTTTTACGGCAATGTCTTTTGACTTAAGCCTGAATAATAAGAATCTTGAAGTATTTCAAAAGAATTAAGAAACCTTTTTGAAAGAAGAGTGTTATACCCCGTATTTCCGGAGTATGTACGTAAGGGCGTACGTACGAAAGTTTGGCCTTAAAAGTTTAAGCCTTGGACGTTTTTATTTTGTGCACAACTCACTAAAAGAATCGTTTTCCGACGAAACGTTTCCACAGCTTTCGTAGGGAAAATTCCGGCTATGTCATTTAGTATTTTTGCGGATTTTTCCGAGAGATGAAACATTTTGGACCAACGGGAGGGCGACACTTGGCACCCTCCAATTGGTGGACTTGAAATCGTCCATTGGACGAATTGGACATAGAGTTGCACGTTTTTTGTGCCTTTGCACAAGTCAAGGAGTTGGTAGGATATTTTGTGTGCAAGTTGGCTAGGTACACTTGCCCTAATCTTGGCCTTACACTTTCCTAGCACTTGGCTAAATCTTGGCCCTTGGTTGGCCATCCCTTGACCTATAAATACCCCTCTTGTGATGAAGAGTTCTTCATCCACAAAAGCTTTCCAAGTCTAAAAATCCTCTCCTCTCCCTTAAAGCCATTTCGTCCAAACACCTTCCCCTCGAGTAAAGTTTGGCGAGGGCCCTCCCCACTAGCCGAAATCTACCCCTCCCTTGGTAGAAAAGTTGCCTTCTAGTATTGTTATAATACCCAAAATACCCTAGCCCAAATCCCTTAGTACTTAGTAGAAGTTGTGAAGAACTTCTAAGGTTTCATGGAGCTATCTGAGCGCATAACTTAGGAGCTAAGCCTTGCTCAGGATCGACTTTTATCTAGGGTATTATTGGGCTTACAGGTAAATAAACTTATTCTTCCTTTGTAATTAGAGAATACATCTTGTAGAAGTATAAGAATAAGTATAAATACTTAGAAGATTACTACTGAATAGAATTGGTATTATCACGGCAGAAGGGTTTAAAGAAGAATAATTGAACTATACTTACATAGGACTGCTTTCCATGAGACTTATATAGCTCACGGGTAGGGAAGTGCTGCCCGACTTTCCGTAGAATTGTGAACCCTGCATTTAGAATGACCTGCAGTAGTCTAGACTTTGATAGATGTCTGTGACTATTATAGTCGATTCTCTGTGCGACATATTCGACTTGGCAGGTGGATTTCGCCGAGAAGGTATGTGATTCTTCCTAAAGCATGATATTTTAAATATATATATAGTACGGTAGATGTACATATGTTAACTGAATAATAACTACGGCAATGTCTTTCGACTTAAGCCTGAATAATACTTACGGCAATGTCTTGCGACTTAAGCCTGAATAATAAAGATCTTAAAAAGTCTTTCAAAAGAACTATAACACAGTTTTGAAAGAAGAAGAATAGTTGTTTTTAAAACAAGAAGCTTAAGGGTTATACTAGCTTTATGGGAAGTTAAGTATAACAGCTTAAGTTTTATAAAAAGGAACAGTTTACTTATGTGTTTTATAAAAGACTTGTATTGATTTCTGAAAGGTATAATAAGATGGTTTTGGTGAGTAGACATATTGTGATGCTATGTGTTAGTATCTTGTAACGTTTGTGTAAAGAGGTCAGTCTTACTTATGCTTATGTTGTTTGAACTATAAGCTGTGGTGTTAGTACTATATCACTCACCTCTTGAGATGATACCGGGGGTTAAGCCGCTACTCCGTCACGGGGTAGACTTCGGTGATGCAGGACCATGATTCGAGAATACCTCATGCGGGTCCAGGGGCCTATGCGGAGCTACGAGAGTTCGAGTTAGTATGCGGGTTATGCCTCATGCGGTCTATGTGGCCATGCGGACGAGTCGGGGCGTTGCAGGAGTAGCTACCACCGATGCGGGGTTATACCATGCGGGCCTATGTGAGTGGCCTACGCGGACTCGGAGTCGTGATTAGGCTTGCGGAATGATAATAGGCGAGTGGCCTGCTTGATCATTCGCGACCTAGAAAAGACCTATTACGCTTACCTATTGTTGCTCTTGTTTATGATGTGGCACTATGTGCGCTTACATTGGTTGTTTCGTGCATATTTGTAAAATTGGTTTTAAAATGATATGATTTCATTTAAGTACTTTTCAGTTTCACATACTTAGTACCTGTTGTACTGACCTCCTTCGGGGGGCTGCGTTCATGCCGCAGGTAAGGGCAAGCAGGTGCTAGATCCACATCCTTAGGATCTCTACGTTGGTGTCGGGAGCTCCATCTTTTCCGGAGGCTCTACTTTTGGGTATGATCTCCCTGTTGTAGATAGTTTTGTATAGGTCAGGGGTATGGCGGGGCCTGTCCCGCCATAGTTGTATATTTCCTTAGAGTGCGTAGTCATGTTGTATGCGATTATCGGATGTAATCGCTAAACCATGTTTATATATATATGCGAAAAGCGACGTTTGCTCACATAAAGCGTGTCTTATTTTATAAATCGTTTCATGTCTTGTTTTATATTCGCGATTACTACGATGTATGACTACTTGGGTGCCCCGGTAAGACACCAGTCACGGGCCCCGGAATGGGTCGTGACAAAAGTGGTATCAGAGCAGTTAATCCTCGGAAAGTGTCTACAGACCGTATCTAGTAGAGTCTTGATTATCGGTGTGTTATGCACCACACCAATAATCGAGAGGCTATAAGATATTTAGGATTGGTTTCCATTCTTCTCACTCACGAGATCGTGCTTTAGAGTTGTGTTAAAGTTGGACCTCTAACGTATTCCTTTTACGAATGATTATGCCTCCACGTAAGGCAACCCGGCCCGTATGGCAAGACACCAGGAGGCGCCAATCGGACACCGAGAGTTACGAGGGCTCGTGCCCGTGTATACCTCGACGGCGAGTTCTATGACGCCGCCGGCCCAAAGAGACCACAGTACACCTCCCGTCCCCACACTGGGCGGAGGAGTTAGGTACAAGGAGATGGGGCTATTGGCGGGATCGTGGCCGAACACGAGACAGTGGATCTGGCAGATTCGATCCAGCCCGATCGTACCGTGGTTCACCCGAGGGCAGAGAGTTTGAGGCTACGAGACTTCCTGAGTTGTAGCCCGCCAGAGTTTTTGTTATACCCCGTATTTCCAGAGTATGTACGTAAGGACGTACGTGGAGAATTTGAGCCTTAAGTTAGGCATTGGTTCGAAATTTGGGCACAAGTGCCGAATAGAGTCGTTTTTCCGCGAAACGTTTCCACGACTTACGTTGGGAAAATTCCGCTATGTCATTTAGTATTTTTGCGAATTTTTCCGAGAGGCGAAATGTTTTGGATCAACGGGAGGGTGACACTTGTCACCCTCAGTGGCGTTGGGTTGGCCGATTGGGTCACGTTTACATGGCCTATTGGCTCCTTGTTTTGGCCTTGTTTGTGGCTTGTTTGGTGCCATGTTTTGTGCCTTGTTTTGTGGAGTAGGGTTTAGGGTGCACTTGGCTTAATCTTGTCCTTACATTTGCTATACACTTGGAAGGATCTTGGCCACTGGTTGGCCTTTGGTTTCTTATAAATACCCCACAAATGTGAAGACTTCATCCATTCCAAAAACTTCCAAGTCTTGAAACCCTCTCCTCCCCTTTGTGAGCTCTAAACAGAGCCTTCCCCCCCTTTCGTGTGGCCTTTGGCGAGAACACCCTCCACTAGCCTAGTGTGCTAGCCGAGCCTACCCTCCCCCTTGGTAGAAAGTTGTCTTCCAGTATTGTTATAATGCCCAAAATACCTTAGCCTTTACCTTGTTGTATTCCAAAGTTACCTCTTTACGTAGAGCCGGAAATACTACCTTTTGTCCTTTTAGTCTCAAACCGAAACCCTAAGGAAATCTTCATAGTTGGTTGAAGTATTTGAGTAGAAGTTGGTTAGAACTTCTAAGGGTTGTTTGGAGTGGTTTGGAGCGCAAGGAGATGGAGCTAAACCTTGCTCAGGATCGACATTATAACTTGGATAATTTTGGGCTTGTCGAGGTAAATATTCTTGTCCCCTTATTGTAATTGGAGATTACATGTGGTAGGAATATATAGTTGAGGTATACTATATATAGAACTGAACATTATTGTGCGGCAATGTCTTTTGACTTAAGCCTGAATGTAAAGAAAAGAATCCCAGATTTACATAGGACTGTATTGCAGTAGACTTGTGTAGTATTACTGAGTAGAATTGTACACGTCCGGTTAGACGTGTAAAACCCCCCCCTGGTTGGCTTGGTGGCCGGCCTCGATAGAGGAGGAGATTTACGCTGTTGCGGGGGGGGAGGTGCTGCCGAATTTTCTATAGAGAAATGGAACCTTGTGTTTTGAAGTTAATAGACGTTTGTGACCTTTTTAGGTGAAAGTACTAAGAGTAGCGTATTCTACTCGAGGAGTGGAAAGGGCTAGCAAGGTTGTAGTACTTGGAGCATTTTGCTTATTGTCGATAAATCGTCGCGAGGTATGTGAACCTCTCCCTATCTCTTCTAGCATGATATGTGTGAACTATGTAATGCGGTGAGCGTACATGTGTTAAGCGTGTTTGATTGTTCTTAAAACATAAAGTGTTATAACGGCTTTATGGGAAGTTGGTTATAATGACTTTATGTAGGTAAGAAAATACTTTGTGGTTTTAAAGGTAATCGATGTGAATTATAAGCGGCTAGTTATAATAAAGAACTTGATGTATTTGAAAGATTTATAAATCGTTTTGAAGGGAGAGTAACACTTGGTTTTAAAGGTTTTAAAAAGAGTTATACTAGCTTTATGGGAGTTAGGTATAATGTCTTAAGAGAGGTAAAGAAAATGGTTTCTTGATGTTAGAAGTTAAGAGACTTGATCTTATAAGATAAGAGACTTAACTTATTTGTTTTAATGTGAATGTTTGTGAAACCTCATTCGTGAGTAATGAGTACTTGGTTTATTTAAAGGGATAATGTTTCTTGATTTGAAATCGAATGTGTATCGACAGGACCATGCGGCGTTAATAAAGGAAAATGTATTGAATAATGATGTATCGTATTAAAACCAGTAGAAACCTCCATCCGCATAGAAACTAAGATGAGACAAAATGATATTACATTTTCTAGATCATGGTCTTTGTAATAAGAATGTTGTAAACAAGAATAACCTACTCTCGCGTGAGACATATATTACTCAATTGTTCTAAAAGGAATCAAGTGATTAAGTTTGGGAACTATGAAACCATTTGAAAATGAGAAGCTTGAGTAATTGAAACTAGGCAAACTGGAACTTAGGAAAAGAATGTTGTTACTTGATTTTGAAAAGGAATGTGGGTTGGTCATTCTAATACTACGTGAATCGTGTAACTTTAATAAAATTAATTGATAACTTTTAAAAGAAATTAACGATGTAGTACTTTGGGGTTAAAAACCCGGACTTTGGCATAAAATGAAAGTACTTTGAGTTGTGTGAAACTTGCCTATGCTTGTTATTGTGAAACTTGCCTATGCTTGTTGTGGTGAAACTTGCCTATGCTTGTGATGATAGCCTTTGTTGTGCAAGTGTGGTATTTATGTGTTACCGCGTCTGTCGATAGATGGCCGTTTGACTTTTTGAGAACTTACTTGTACGTGCTGTCAGTGATGGAGAATTCAACGGGTATGTTTACATTTTGATTACTGTCTTGTTGTTGATGTCACATGGACATGTCTACACCGTCGCGATTCAGGCATGCGGCCATGCGTCGTTGATTACCCGATATATGGTTATTATCGCAACATGGGCGTGTCTACCGTCTGAGATTCGGGGCATGTGGCGTGCGGCGGGGTTGACCACCCATATATTGTTATTGAGGTTACATGGGCATGTCTACACCGACGCGAGATTCGGGGCATGTGGCCATGCGGCCTTGTTATTGTTGCATCATGGACATGTCTACACGTCACGATTCCGGGGCATGTGGCCATGATGCGAACATGATGGATGTGGTGGGCGTGAGACCCATAGTTAGATTTGAGTGGTGACTTTGAGGCGTGAGTCACGACTTATTTGCTTTTATGTTGCGTCGTATTTTGGTTATCATACGTCTCACCTTGATATAGATTATGATTTAAGCGCGATATTCTGATTTCACATACTTGGTACTGTTATCTGACCTCCTCGGGGCTGCGTTCATGCCGCGGTAAGGTACATCGATGCGTGGATCCTCGCTCATAGGACCACGATTGACGTATTGGAAGCTCCGTTTCTCGGAGGCTTATCTTTTGGTATGTGTTTCCACGAGTTGTAGGTTCTTGTACATTGGGTATGGCGGGGCCACTGTCCGTCATAGTCGTTGTAAATCTTAGAGTGCAGTAATGCTGTTGTGGGCAGGGTTGTAAAAGGATTAAACTGTTCAGGTTTTATGTATATACTGAAGGCAACTGTTTTGGTTGACCTGTTTATTATTATATCTCTTGTTGCATGTCTAAGTTTTTATTTCCGCTGGTTTTTCTCTGATGTTGTATCACTAGGGTGCCCGGGGTAAGGCACGATCACGCCCAATTTGGGTGTGATTTCTGAGTCGGAGGATGATCCGCAGGGAGTTCATCCGCTCTGAGAGGATTTTGAGTGATCGGCGTCGGATACCGAGTCCGTGATCTTTGGTTCACATAGGCCGCGTGATACATGATCGATTGGTTTGATTCGTGGGAGTTATCCGGGAGAGCACGCGTCCCGCCTACTGGATGAGTTCTCGGAGGCTTTCCTCACTTCTTGCCTCGCGGATGAGAGGCGCGGGCTGATAGATTTTTATTCCGAGGCGAGAGGGACCTTGTCGGGAGTACAATGTCGAGTTTGATTCATTGGCTCGATATGTCCCGGCGTTGTAGCAGATATGGAGGATAGGGTGCACCGCCACGCCACGGGCTAGATGATTATATGGCCGAGTCGTATGCGGGTGTTTCTCTTCAACCGGGTATGGACATTACCCGCATGCAGGCTCATGCCCTTGGATGTGAGGAGCGCAGAGGTCGACGAGTGGGCGACGGCGAAGAAGGCGGGGCGGGAGGGTCTTGGTGGCTATCGTGGTGGCGGCCTCAGAAGCCTAGATTTGCACCACACCGGCTCGAGCACTCCTGCACCGTCCTCGGCGACGGCCCGAGTATTCGAGGCGCACCAGAGTCGTGGCTTGGGCGTCGAGTAGCGAGTGCGGCGTCGGGACCACCCCGGTGTGGCGATGCGGTAGATCCCATTACGGGAAGTGTGGTACTACTTTTGGAGCTTGTTCTGATTGTGGCGGCAGGTCACTTTGCGAGGCTTGTCAGGCCAAGGCGTGGCGGTGGTAGGGCTCACCTTCGTGTTCTTGCCGCTTCATCATCTCCTGATTACTCGCCGGAGCGGTGTACTCATGGGTCGGCCAGTCGCGCAGGTCGTGGCTCGGTCCAGATTCTAGCGGTCCTCGTAACCGCATTTATGCTTTGTCCAAGCGGGATCGTGAGGCCTCACCGATGTCGTCACGGTACCTTATCGGTTCCGGGTTTGATGTGTATGCTTTGATAGATCCGGGTTCTACTGCATCCTATATATCTCCCTTGTTGCTAGTAGGATAGGGATAGAGCACGAGTCCATAGACCACTTTCGAGGTAGCTACACCATGGGTGATTCGGTGATAGCTTGGCGGGTATATAGAGCTTGTCTGTGACCATTTACTGATCGCCGGACCACTGGCGACTTGATAGAGTTGGAGATGATTGACCGACGTGATCATGGGGATGGATTGGCTAGCTTGCACTACGCCAATGTAGACCGCAGAGAGAGAGTAGTGCGGTTCAGCTTTCTGAGAGGCCGGTTGTTGAGTGGGAGAGAGCACGGTATCGCCAGGGGGTAGGTTTATTTCCTACCTCAAGGCTAGGAAGATGGTGCGAAGGGTATATCTACCATCTCGTTCGGGTGTTTGATCACGAGGCTGCAGTGCAGATTTTCGATCGATTCGGTAGTCGAGAGTTCCAGACATGTTTCAGACGACCTCCGGGTATCCTCCCGAGAGGAGATCGAGTTTTGTATAGATGTGTTGCGGACACTCGGCCTATTTCTATTCCGCCATACGTAATGGCACCGCCGAGTTGAGAGAGTTGAAGGACCACCGAGAGATTTCTTGGAGAAGGGTTTTATCGGACCTAGTGTTTCTCCCAGGCGCGGTATTGTTCGTGAAGATGAAGGGCGGGACGCCGCGCATGTGTGTTGACTACTGAGCGGTGAACAAGGTGACCATTAAGAATGATACCCTTCCGGGATTGATGATTTGTTCGACGATTGCGAGCGCGAGATGTTTCTCAAGATTGATCTGCGATCGGGCTATCATCGAGTTAGTCGAGAGAGGTGGATGTCCCTAGATCGCATTCGGACGATGCGGGCATTATGAGTTCAGTCATGTCTTTGGTTGACGATGCTCGCGGTATTCATGGATTTGATGAACCGAGTGTTCAAACCATTTTGGACACGTTTGTGATAGTGTTCATTGATGATATCTTGGTTTATTCGCTCAGAGGCGAGAACATGCGAGCATTTGAGGAAGCTATCTTGTGATTTCAAGGACCGGTACGAAGTTTTCCAAATGTGAGTTTTGGTTAACTTGGTGGCTTTTCTTGGGCATATTGTCGGGCCGATGGTATTCAGTAGATCTGGCAAGATCGAGCGATCGGAGTTGGCCTAGACCTACTACCCCGGCGAGGTTCGCGATTTCGGGCCTGCGAGTTATTATCGGTTCGTAGAAGTTTACTTATCTACGCACCATTGACTAGGCTGACTCGAAGCGGCCAAGTTTGATGGTGATGCTTGTGGCGGGGTTTCGATTCTTTGAAAGAAGGCGACGACCGCCCGTTCTTACTCTTCGGAGGTCTAGACGGTTATGTTGTGTATTGTGATCGTCGGGCATCGGGTTGGGATGTGTGTTGATGCGGCGGCAAGGTTATAGCGTATGCATCCCGGTGAAGAAACACGAGAGGAACTACCCGCGTGATTTGAGTTAGCGTGGTGATTCACGCCTTGAAGATCTGGAGGCACTATTTGTATGGGGTTCACGTGGATATTTATACGCACTACAAGAGCCTCGGTATATCTTCACCAGAGGAGCCGAACTTACGGCGAGACGGTGGTTAGAGTTGCTTAAGGATTACGATGTTGATATCTGTACCACGGGAAGGCGATGTAGTGGCGGATGCCTTAGTCGTAGGTCGATGGGAAGCCTATCAGATGTGCTGCTAGAGAGGAGGGACATGGTTCGTGATTTGCATCAGTTAGCGAGCCTTGGTGTCCGTTTGATTGATTCTGATAGCAGTGGGGTTCGAGTTCGTGAGGTTGCCGAGTCTTCCATCATCGAGGTGAAGAGGCAACGATTCGAGATCGATTTTGACACGTTATCGTGATACGACTCTTCGTGAGGCAAGGGTCCTTTGAGGTAGCACCATGGGGTGCTAAGGTTTGAGGGCAGTTGTGTGTTCGGATGTTTGAGGACTTCCAAGCAGTTCTTGGGGAAGCACACGCGGCGTTACTCCATCCGTGGTCGACCAAGATGTACCACGACCTTAGATCGTGTATTGGTGGATGGCTTGAAGAGGGCGTTGCGAGTTCGTAGCTCGATGTCCGTGTTGTCGGCGGTAAAGGTAGAGCACGGAGGCCCGGTGGTTTTATTCTACGATAGAGATCCCGACGGAAGTGGGAGGTGATCAACATGGACTTCATCACAGGATTACCTCGCTCGGAGGAGACATGATTCTATATGGGTTATCGTTGGCGGTGTGAAATCAGCCCACTTTCTTCCGTCGGGACGACTTTTCGGTGAGGATTATGCCGACTCTACATCAGAGATCGTCGATCGCATGGAGTCCCTACCCGATCATATCCAGATGAGGAGCCCGGTTCTGGCTAACTTCGGAGGTCTTTCCAGGGTTTAGGGGCGGTGAGTCCGAGTCGCATTTCATCCATGAGCAGACAGACAGTCGAGCGCACTATCCGACTCTTGAGGATATCTGCGAGCCCGTGTTATCGACTTCGAGTAGTTGGGAGGATCATTTGCCTCTAGTTGAGTTTGCATACAATAATAGCTACCACTCAAAGATTCGGATGGCGCCATGAGGCCTTGTATGGGAGGAAGTGCAGATCGCCTATAGGCTGGTTCGATGTGGCGAGTGCGATTAGTGGGACCAGATTTGGTGCGGAGGTGTGGATAAGGTGAAGCTTATCCGAGGCGGCTATTGCGACTCAGTCGGCGAAGTCATATGCAGATCATCGTCGTCGGCATCTTGAGTTCGAGGTTCATGATTGGGTTTTCTAAAGGTGTCACCCATGAAGGGTGTGATGAGATTCGGGAAGAAGGGAAACTCAACCCAGGTATATTGGGCGTTTGAGTTGTCGCGCAGGTAGGCAAGGTTGCCTATGAGTTGATCTGCCGTCCGATCTGGAGGCAGTGCATCCGGTGTTTCATGTTTCTATGTTGAGGAGATGTATCGGGGATCCATCTAGAGTGCATCCGATTGACGATGTCCAGTGTGAGGGTTATCGTATGAGAGATTCCCATAGCGATAATCGATCGTCAGGTTAGGCGTCTGCGGACGAAGGACGTGGCTTCCGTCAAAGTCTTGTGGCGGAACGAGCTCAGGGAGGAGATGACATGGGAAGCCGAGGAAGACATGAGGCAGAAGTATCCTCATCTATTCCCCACACCTCCAGGTAATTCACTTTCCTACTTGTAAATCTTCATTATCGTTTATGCCTAAGTGTTGTTCTGTGGCCGTGTGTGGCATTGGGAAGGAACATTCGGGACGAATGTTTCTAAGGGGGGGAGAATGTTATACCCCGTATTTCCGGAGTATGTACGTAAGGGCGTACGTACGAAAGTTTGGCCTTAAAAGTTTAAGCCTTGGACGTTTTTATTTTGTGCACAACTCACTAAAAGAATCGTTTTCCGACGAAACGTTTCCACAGCTTTCGTAGGGAAAATTCCGGCTATGTCATTTAGTATTTTTGCGGAATTTTCCGAGAGACGAAACATTTTGGACCAACGGGAGGGCGACACTTGGCACCCTCCAATTGGTGGACTTGAAATCGTCCATTGGACGAATTGGACATAGAGTTGCACGTTTTTTGTGCCTTTGCACAAGTCAAGGAGTTGGTAGGATATTTTGTGTGCAAGTTGGCTAGGTACACTTGCCCTAATCTTGGCCTTACACTTTCCTAGCACTTGGCTAAATCTTGGCCATCCCTTGACCTATAAATACGCCTCTTGTGATGAAGAGTTCTTCATCCACAAAAGCTTTCCAAGTCTAAAAATCCTCTCCTCTCCTTAAAGCCATTTCGTCCAAACACCTTCCCTCGAGTAAAGTTTGGCGAGGCCCTCCCCAGCCTAGCGAAATCTACCCCTCTCTTGGTAGAAAAGTTGCCTTCTAGTATTGTTATAATACCCAAAATACCTAGCCCAAATCCCTTAGTACTTAGTAGAAGTTGTGAAGAACTTCTAAGGTTTCCTTGGAGCTATCGGAGCGTACAACTTAGGAGCTAAGCCTTGCTCCGGATCGACTTTTATCTAGGATATTATTGGGCTTACCGAGGTAAATAAACTTATTCTTCCTTTGTAATTAGAGAATACATACTGTAGAAGTATAAGAATAAGTATAAATACTTAGAAGATTACTACAGAATAGAATTGTCACGACGATTAAGGGCGTGTTGTAGTGCCCTGGGCACCCTAGTGATACAACATCAGAGAAAACCAGCGGAAAAAAATAAAAAAAAACCTTAAACATGAAATGAGAGACATGATAGATAAACAGGCCAACCAAAACAGTTGCCTTCAGTATATATACATAAAAACCCGAACAGTTATCCTTTTTACAAAACCCTTCCTGTGATTACTCATGGACCTCTAAGATTTTTTTCAAAGAATGACGGACGGGGCCCGCCATACCCCAGAATGTACAAGAGACTACAACTCGGAAACCTGCAAAGATAAGCCTCCGAAGGAACGGAGCTTTTCAACACGCTGAAATGTGATCCTAAGAGCGAGGACCCACGATCGATGTACCTCTACCTGCGGCATGAACGCAGCCCCCCGAAGGAGGTCAGTACAACAGGTACCAAGTATGTGAAACTGTAAAATACTGTAAATGAAATCATAGAAGTCTATATAAGCGGGAGACATGTATGATAACCAAACTACAAAGATATCTGACATATATGATCATATTAAGTCGTGGACTCACGCCTCCAAATCATCACTCGTGCGTGGAATTCCTTCACCGCATGGCGATCATGATATGATATCAACACGACAACAATCCAAATGGGAGCATACCCGTGCGCTACGCATCGTGTCAGTATGTCCAAAGGGAAACAATAAGACAACATTCCAAATGGAAACATACCCGTGCGCTACGCATCGTGTCAGTATGCCCAAAGGGAAACAATAAAGCAACAATCCAAATGGAAACATACCCGTGCGCTACGCATCGTGTCAGTATGCCCAAAGGGAAACAATAAAGCAGTATCAAAATGGAAGCATACCCGTGCGCTACGCATCGTGTCAGTATGTCCAAAGCGATTAGCAAAAGTAACACAATCAGCGAACGTGCAGTGGAATTTCTCGTCGCTGTAAACGCGTCCAAGTAAGTTCTCAACAAGTCAACCGACCCTCCTTCGAGAGGCGCGGTAGTATAGAAACACAATTCTTGCACAACAAAGGCTATCACGACAAGCATAGGCAAGTTTCACAACAACAAGCATAGGCAAGTTTCACAACAACAAGCATAGGCAGGTTTCACAACAACAAGCACAGGCAGGTTTCACAACAACTCAAAGTACTTTCATTTTATGCCAAGGTCCGGGTTTTAACCCTAAAGTACTACGTACGTTAAATTCCTTTTAAGAGATTCATTCTTTTTATAAAAGTCACCCGATACCCGTAGTAAAAATTAGAGTGACTTACCTCTTTTAAGTAAACCAAAACAACTTCCATACTTTATGTTTTAAACCATTTTAAGACAACACAATGCCTTTCTTTTCCCTAAAGTTCCAGTTTGCCTAATTTCAATTACACAAGTCTCTTTTTAGAAAAGTTTCATAGTTCAATGTCTTAATCTCTTTTAAAACAATTGAGTAACATATGCCATAGGCGAGTAGGTTATTCTTGTTCATAATCAACCTTATTAAGCAGCCATGATCTAGAAAATGTAATATCATTTTGTCTCATCTTAGCTTCTATGCAGATGGAGGTTTCTACTGGTTTTAATAATACTTAATTATTCAATACATTTTCCTTTATTAACGCTGCGATGGTTGGTCGATACATTCGATTTAGAAATCAGTAAAACATTATTCCTTTCAAAAACCAAGTACTCATTACTCACGAATGAGGTTTCACACATCTTACAACATTCAAATCAATTTAATTAAGTTAAGTCCCTTATCTTATAAGATCACGTCTCTTGACTTCTAAGATCAAATAGCCATTCCTTTTTTCTCTTTTAGACGTTATACCTAACTTTCCATAAAGCTAGTATAACTCTTAAGTTCTCAAAGCAGTATTACTCTTCTTTCAAAAGGGTTTCTTAATGAAAGACTTCAAGTTCTTTATCATCATACATCAAATCGATTATAACTCAAATCGGTTACCTTTTACAATCACGGGCTTTTTCTTATCTACATAAAGTGTTATAACCAACTTCCCATAAAGCCGTTATAACCCTTTATGTTTTAAACCAATCAAATACTTTTAACACGTATGCGTCTACCGTACTACATAGTTACACACATATCATGCTAGAAAGATAGGAAGAGGTTCACATACCTCGCGGCAGTATCGACTAATAGCAAAACGCTCAAGTACTTCCAAACCGTCGGCTACTCCTTAAGCCACGTAGATCACACCACACGTAGTACCTCAACCTATAAGGCCACAAGGCGCTTATTAACATCTAGATCTCATTGTTCCATATTCTACAGAAAATTCGGCAAGCCTCCCCAACAACGTAAATCTCCTCTCTATCGGTAGGCTACCAAGCCAACCGGGGTTTGCGTCTAAGGACGTGTACAATTCTACCACAGTAATACTACACAAGTCTCATGTCTGATACCCTATGTAATTCTGATTCATTTCGCACTTTAAATTCAGGCTTAAGTCGCAAGACATTGCCGTAAGTATTATTCAGGCTTAAGTCAAAAGACATTGCCGTAAGTATTATTCAGGCTTAAGTCAAAAGACATTGCCGCACAATTATAATGTTCAGTACTATATATAGTATACTTCAACTATATATTCCTACAACATGTAATTCCCAATTACAATAGAAGGTCAAGAGTGTTTACCTCGATAAGCCCAAAATTATCCGAGTATATATGTCGATCCTGAGCAAGGTTTAGCTCCTACTCCGGCGCTCGATCCGCTCAAACAACCCTTAGAAGTTCTAACCAACTTCTACTTAAATACTTGACCAACTATGAAGATTTCCTTAGGGTTTGGTTTGAGACTAAAGGACAAAAGGTAGTATTTAAGACTCTACGTATAGAGGTAACTTTGGGAATACTACAAGGTATTTGGGCTAAAGTATTTTGGGCATTATAACAAGACTAGGAGAGTATTTCTCTACCACAAAGGGGGGGTATTTATACGAGACAACTAGGCTAGGGGGGGTACCTCGCCAAGGCTTCAAGGGGAGGGTGTGGTGGCTCTCGCCAAGCTCAGTAGGAGGGGAGAGGGACCAGCTCAAGCTAAGAGGGAGTAGTTTGAGACTTAGATAGATTGCTCAATTTTTGGATGAAGAAAGTTCATCAACTAAGGGGGTATTTATAGGTCAAGTGAAGGCCAACCAATGGCCAAGATTCATCCAAGTGTTAGGCAAGTGTAAGGCCAAGATTAAGCCATGTTCTACCTTATCCATCTACCCAAAATATCCTACCTAACCCTTGACCACATTTTTAGCACAAAAACGTGCCCAAGTCGTCCTCTTTGCCGTCCCTAGCTTCGATGTGAGGGTGACACATGTCACCTCCGCTGGTCCAAAATGTTTCGTCTCTCGGAAAAATCCGCAAAAATTATTAATGACATAGCGGAATTTTCCTTCGAAAGTAATGGAAACGTTTCGTCAAAACGACTCCTTTTGGTAGCTATGCACAAATTCGAACCTATGCCTACTTTAAGGCTCAAATTGTATACGTGCGCCCTCACGTATATACTGGAAATACGGTATAACATTCTCCTCCTAGAAACATTCGTCGAATGTTCCTTCTCAACGGATAACGAAGTTCTTCTAACAAGTTGCCAACGCCACACCCGCCACGAAATATCACACGCGTTCTTCCTTACTTCGCCGCTTCTCGGACACTTGAACTCCTCTAGCATCGTACCACACTTGCCATTGCTTTCCCAAAACTTTGAGTCACCACCTCCAAACTTGGTCATCTTACTAGCTTCAATCTCCCTAAGGCCATTCCGGCCTTCACGATCCGCCGTCGAACATATCCACGAACTCATACGATGGTTATCTAATCATGGGCCTAGCACCCTCGTGACCCTACCACCGGCGGGACCGCGAGTGACCCACTTTGAAAATGCCGCGGGTTGGACTCGACATGGCTGACCCCACCCACTTACGCATCAAGCTCTTGTTCCCCGATCCGGAACAATCTTACCTATACAGGTCATGAAAGCTACCACTTCCATTACACACTACCCAGGGACTTTATCACACAAAACGTTCTAGGCATAAAAATGCACTCGGCGAGGATCACTTGCAAAATCTGGTACTCAAGCGACCTTACATCTAAGGTCTCAATGTAATATTCTAAGGTTCATCATTTTCTCACCCTCAAGCTTACCTTCACAACGGAGTTCTACATCAAGTGTTAGCACAACGCTCTCCGAACATAACACTAAACACCTCATCACATCATCACTACATACAAAACTCTAGAGGGTTAAGGATATACGAAAATAGGCGATCGGAGGACCGCTAAAGCGGGAACTTCCACCGCGACCTCTGGTGGCCGCGGTGTATGAACATCTGTCGACTATGGGAGGTGAAGAACCCGCCCGATCCCGTGATGCGTGCTATCCTACCAGCGCTACCCTCAGTCGGACAATTTCTCCCAAAATGGCCTGGCCGCATGTAAAACAAACTCGGACTAGCACGACACTTCACCGTGGAGTCTACCACGTGATCCAACGAGGTAGGGGTGGCCGGTGGCTAACACCTGCTCTCGAAAATCTGAACCCTTGGAGCCTTGACTGCTCACGAATACTCTGGATGCTCAAGATTGTGGAGGACCACTCAGTCTTGGCGGAGGCGCATAACTAGTCTGCTGAGGCGATGCGCCTCGAAAGTCACCAAAGGACCTGCTGCTCGGCCTCTACCGACCTTGGTTATTTCGTCGATTTCTCGCTCCTCACCTCCAGTGCATAAGCTGCATGCGGGCAATGTCCATGCGGTGAAGAGCTACCGAACAACTCTCTGCTAGGTAATCATCGAGCCAGTAACATATCGGTGCACTCGATACTCCATACTAGCTACTAATGCGGGGCGTCATCAAGCCAATGAGTCGAACTCACATTGTACTCCCGAACCGTACGCGGATCTGCGCAACCAAAAATCTGTCGGCCGAGCCCTCCATCCGTGGAGGCAAGAAATGTGCAAGAAAGGCCTCCGAGAACTCGTCCCATAAAGTGGAAGTGCATGCTCTCCCGGACAGCTCGCGAATCAAACTACGATCAGCGGTATCACGCAGCCGATGCGAACCTAGGACCACCGACTCGGTCTCCGATGCCTTGATCACTCTCGCGATCCGCTGCTGCGGATGAACTCCTGCGGATCATCCTCGTGCCTCGACCCGTAAAACTCGGCGGTTACGCCTCGAGAAAATCGTAATCTCAAGCATGCGCTCGGGGTGAACTACGGGTGCTCTGGATCGGCTGCTGCGTCCGGCTTATCCTCAAGTCAGCCTACAACGGCCATTAATCGCGGGCATCTCGCGTAACCCGTCTCATCTGCCCGGCTGTAGGACTCGGCTCAGTCTTGTGGTCTCTGTAGAGGCTGCATTGCTACTCTACTCGTATCTTCTCTGTTGCCTTGCCGCCACGGGCGGGTTGCCTTGCGCGGAGGCATAGCGGTAAAGGAAAGGAATACGTCGAGAGGGTTCACTCATCACCTGACTAAGGCACGATCTCGGAATGAGAAGAATGGAAACCAATCTAAATGTCCTATAGCCTCCGATTATAGATGTGGTGCACAACACACGATAATCAAGACTTACTAGACACGGTGCGTAGACACTTTCCGAGACTAATCGCTCACGATACCACTTTTGTCACGACTGTTAGGCCCGTGGTAGTGCCTACCGGGCACCCTAGTGATACAACATCGGAAAACCGGCGGAAAAAATAAAAACCTTAAACATGAAATAGAGACATGATAGATAAACAGGCCACCAAAGCAGTTGCCTTGGTATATATACATAAAAACGAACGATTATCCTTTTTACAAAGCCCTTCCTGGCGATGCTCATGCACCTCTAAGATTTTTTCAGCAGCAATAGCGGGACGGGGCGCCATACCACAGAATGTACAAGAGACTACAACTCGTGAAACCTACTAAAGATAAGCCTCCGAAGGCGGAGCTTTCAACACGTTGAAATGTGATCCTAAGAGCGAGGACCCACGATCGATGTACCTACTGCGGCGTGAACGCAGCCCCGAAGGAAGTCGATAACAGTACCAAGTATGTGAAGCGTAAAATCTGTAAATGAAATCATAGAAGTCTATATAAAGCGGGAGACATGTATGATAACAAACTACGATACTGACATATAATGATCATATTAAGTCGTGGACTCACGCTCCAAATCATCACTCGTGCGTGGAATTCCTTCCTCACGGCGTGATTTATGATATGATATCAACAAGACAGCAATCCAAATGGGAGCATACGTGCGCTACGCGTCGTGTCGGTATGTCCAAGGAAACAATAAGACAAAGATTCCAAATGGAAACATACCCGCGCGCTACGATCGTGTCGATATGCCCAAGGAAACAATAAAGCGGCATTCCAAATGGAAACATACGTGCGCTTACGATCGTGTCGATATGCCCAAAGGAAACAATAAAGCGATATCAAAATGGAAGCATACGTGCGCTACGCATCGTGTCGGTATGTCCAAAGCGATTAGCAAAAGTAACACAATCAACGAGGCGTGCGTGGAATTTCTCGTCGCAAGCACGTCCAAGTAAGTTCTCAAAGTCAACCGACCTCTCGCCGAGGCGGTGAGTATAGAAACACAATTCTTGCACAACAAAGGCTATCACGACAAGCATAGGCAAGTTTCACAACAACAAGCATAGGCGAGTTTCACAACAACAAGCATAGGCGGGTTTCAACAACAAGCACGAGGCGGGTTTCACTGACTCAAAGTACTTTCATTTTATGCCAAGGTCCGAGTTTTAACCTAAAGTACTACGTCGTTAAATTCCTTTTAAGAGATTCATTCTTTTATAAAAGTCACCCGATACGTAGTAAAAATTAGAGTGACTTACCTCTTTTAAGTAAACCAAAACAACTTCCATACTTTATGTTTTAAACCATTTTAAGACAACACAATGCCTTTCTTTTCCTAAAGTTCGGTTGCCTAATTTCAATTACACAAGTCTCTTTTTAGAAAAGTTTCATAGTTCAATGTCTTAATCTCTTTTAAAACAATTGAGTAACATATGCCATGGCGAGTAGGTTATTCTTGTTCATAATCAACCTTATTAAGCGGCCATGATCTAGAAAATGTAATATCATTTTGTCTCATCTTAGCTACACGGATGGAGGTTTCTCTGGTTTTAATAATACTTAATTATTCAATACATTTTCCTTTATTAACGCTGCGATGGTTGGTCGATACATTCGATTTCGAAATCGGTAAAACATTATTCCTTTCAAAAACCAAGTACTCATTACTCACGAATGAGGTTTCACACATCTTACAACATTCAAATCAATTTAATTAAGTTAAGTCCCTTATCTTATAAGATCACGTCTCTTGACTTCTAAGATCAAATAGCCATTCCTTTTTTTTTCTCTTTTAGACGTTATACCTAACTTTCCATAAAGCTAGTATAACTCTTAAGTTCTCAAAACGAAGTATTACTCTTCTTTCAAAAAGGGTTTCTTAATGAAAGACTTCAAGTTCTTTATCATCATACATCAAGTCAGTTATAACTCAAATCAGTTACCTTTTTTACAATCACCAGGCTTTTTCTTATCTACATAAAGTTGTTATAACCAACTTCCCATAAAGCCGTTATAACCCTTTATGTTTTAAACCAATCAAATACTTTTAACACATGTACGTCTACCGTACTACATAGTTACACACATATCATGCTAGAAAGATAGGAAGAGGTTCACATACCTCGCGACGAGTATCGACTAATAGCAAAACGCTCCAAGTACTTCAAACCGTCGGCTACTCCTTAAGCCACGTAGATCACACCACACGTAGTACCTCAACCTATAAGGCCACAAGCTTATTAACATCTAGATCTCATTGTTCCATATTCTCAGAAAATTCGCGCACCTCCCACATGGCAGCGTAAATCTCTCCTCTATCGGTAGGCTACCAAGCCGACGGGGGTTTGCACGTCTAACGGGCGTGTACAATTCTACAGTAATACTACACAAGTCTCGCGTAATACAATCCTATGTAATTACAGTTCATTCACCTTTAAATTCGGGCTTAAGTCGCAAGACATTGCTGTAAGTATTATTCGAGCTTAAGTCAAAAGACATTGCGTAAGTATTACAGCTTAAGTCAAAGACATTTCGACAATTATAATGTTCAGTTATATAGTATACTTCAACTATATATTCCTACAACATGTAATTCCAATTACAATAGAAGGTCGAGTGTTTACCTCGATAAGCCCAAAATTATCCGAGTATATATGTCGATCTGAGCAAGGTTTAGCTCCTACTCCCGGCGCTCAATACGCTCCAAACAACCCTTAGAAGTTCTAACCAACTTACTTAAATACTTCAACCAACTATGAAGATTTCCTTGGGTTTCGGTTTGAGACTAAAAGGACAAAGGTAGTATTTCAGACTCTACGTATAGAGGTAACTTTGGGAATACTACAAGGTATTTGGGCTAAAGTATTTTGGGCATTAAAACAATACTAGGAGAGTATTTCTATACCACAAAGGGGTATTTATACGAGACAACTAGGCTAGGGGTACCCTAGGCGAGAGCTTGAGGGGAGGGTGTGGTGGCTCTCGGCCAGCTCAACTAGGAGGGGAGAGGGACGAAAAGCTCAAGCTAAGAGGAGTAGTTTGAGACTTAGATAGATTGCTCAATTTTTGGATGAAGAAAGTTCATCAACTAAGGGGTATTTATAGGTCAAGTGAAGGCCAACCAATGGCGAGATTCATCAAGTGTTAGGCAAGTGTAAGGCCAAGATTAAGCCATGTGCTACCTTATCCATCTACCCAAAATATCCTACTAACCCTTGACCACATTTTTAGCACAAAAACGTGCCCAGTCGTCCTCTGCCGTCCTAGCTTCCGATGTGAGGGTGACACATGTCACCCTCCGTTAGTCCAAAATGTTGCGTCTCGGAAAAATCCATAAAAATTATTAATGACATAGCGAATTTTCCCTTGAAAGCTGGAAACGTTTAGTCGAAAAACGACTCCTTTTGGTAGCTATGCACAAATTCGAACCTATGCCTACTTTAAGGCTCAAATTGTATCGTCGCCACGTATATACTGCGGAAATACGGGGTATATGAGGAATGAATTGTTATCACGGTAGAAGGGTTTAAAGAAGAATAATTGAACTATACTTACATAGAATTTGTTGTTATACCGTATTTCGGAGTATGCGTATGGACGTCGTCTAAAGTGAGCCTTAAGTTAAACATTAGTTCGAATTTGGGCACAAGTGCCGATTAGAGTCGTTTTACGTAAACGTTTCCTGGCTACGTTGGAAAAATTCCGGCTATGTCATTTAGTATTTTTGCGGATTTTCCGGCGACTAACATTTTGGAACCAACGGGAGGTGACACTTGTCACCTCATTGGACGGCAAAGAGGAGGCTTGGCTGGCCGATTGGTCCTCCTTTGTGCCTTGCTTTGTGGCTTGTTTTGTGGAGTGTTTTGTGGAGTGTTTTGTGGGTGCACTTGGCTTGATCTTGGCCTTACACTTGCACATGGCTTGATCTTGGCCGTTGGTTGGCCTTTGGTTTGCTATAAATACCTCTCTTTGAAGACTTCTTCATCCACTCTTCACTTGCCTAAGTCTTGAGAACCCTCCCTCCTCTTGTTGACTCGTCCAAGAGCCTCTCCCCTTGTGAAGGCCTTTTGGCGAAACCTTCCCCACTGTGAGCCTAAGCGAGAACACCCCTCCTTAGGGTGTTGTTCTCGTGTGGTACCACTTTTGTGGTATTGAAATACTCCTCCAAGTATTGTTATAATGCCCAAAATACCTTAATATATACCTTGTAGTATTCCAAAGTTACCTCTATCGTAGAGTCGTGATACTACCTTTTGTCCTTTAGTCTCAGCCAAAACCCCAAGGAAACCTTGGTTGGTTGAAGTTTTGGAGTAGAAGTTAGTTAGAACTAAGGGTTGTTTGGAGTGGATTGGAGCACTCGGGTAGGAGCTAAACCTTGCTCGGGAAGCGACTTTAAACTCGGATAATTTTGGGCTTATCGAGGTAAATATCTTGTCCCTATTGTAATTGGAAATTACATAAGTGTTGAATATATAGTATTATGGCAATGTCTTTTGACTTAAGCTGAAGAATGAAGAATTGAGCAGTAATCACATAGTAGGATAATAAAGAGAAGAAGCGACGTAATTACCTAGGGTTGTATTCTGATGAGACTTATGTAGCATTCTTGTGTAGTAGAATTATGCGCGTCGGTTAGGCGTGTTAACCCCCTGGTTGGCTTGGTAGCCGACCTCGATGAAGGAGGAGATTTCTGTTGTTGCGGGAAGTCTTAATTTTACGTAGAATATGGAGCGATGAGATCTAGATGTTAATAAGCGCGTGGCCTTATAGGTTGAAGTACTACGTGTGGTGCGATCTACGTGGCAGGAGTGGCCGCGGTTTGAAGTACTTGGAGCGTTTTGCTAGTAGTCGGCACTCGTCGCGAGGTATGTGAACCTCTTCCTATCTCTTCGGCATGATATGTGTGAACTATGTAATGCGGTAAGCGTACATGTGTTAGCTGTGTTTGATTGTTTTTAAAACATAAAGTGTTATAACGGCTTTATGGGAAGTTGGTTATAACAGCTTTAT
Source organism: Przewalskia tangutica (assembly GCA_029844215.1). Lineage (NCBI taxonomy): Eukaryota > Viridiplantae > Streptophyta > Magnoliopsida > Solanales > Solanaceae > Przewalskia > Przewalskia tangutica. The sequence continues at coordinate 145,196 of JAQGDG010000322.1, read as the reverse complement.
GTAGGTAAGAAAATACTTTGTGGTTTTAAAGGTAACTAATGTGAATTATAACTGGCTTGTTATAATAAAGAACTTGATGTATTTCAAAAGATTTCTAAATCGTTTTGAAGGGAGAGTAACACTTGGTTTTAAAGGTTTTAAAAGAGTTATACTAGCTTGATGGGGAGTTAGGTATAATGTCTTAAGAGGTAAAGAAAATGGTTTCTTGATGTTAGAAGTTAGAGACTTGATCTTATAAGATAAGAGACTTAACTTATTTGTTTTAAATGTGAATGTTTGTGTGAAACCTCATTCGTGAGTAATGAGTACTTGGTTTTATTTAAAGGATAATGTTTCTTGATTTCGAAATCGGAATGTGTATCGACAGGACCAACTGCGGCGTTAATAAAGGAAAATGTATTGAATAATGATGAATTGTATTAAAACCGGTGAAACCTCCATCTGCATAGAAACTAAGATGAGACAAAATGATATTACATTTTCTAGATCATGATTCTTTGTAATAAGAATGTTATAAACAAGAATAACCTACTCTCGCGTGAGACATATATTACTCAATTGTTCTAAAAGCGGAACCAAGTGATTAAGTTTATGAACTATGAAACCATTTGAAAATGAGAAGCTTGAGTAATTGAAACTAGGCAAGCGGAACTTAGGAAAAGAATGTTGTTACTTGATTTTGAAAAGGAATGTGGGTTGGTCATTCTAATACTACGAATTATCGGGTGACTTTGATAAGTAATGGATCTCTTTTAAAGAATTTAACGTCGTAGTACTTTAGGAGTTGAAACCGGACTTTGGCATAAAATGAAGGTACTTTGAGTGATGTGAAGCTTGCCTATGCTTGTTGTGGTGAAACATTCCTATGCTTGTTGTTGTGAAACTTGCCTATGCTTGTGATGATAGCCTTTGTTGTGCAAGTGTGGTGTTTACGTATTCTGGCGTCTCTCGATAGGTAGGTGGGACTAGTTGAGTTTCTTCTTGTTCGGCTGGGTATCGGTGGTGGCTCTGCGTACCGCCGTCTCGTGGTGATTCGGCCTTGGTATCGGTAGTCGACCCTCGACTTGCCGTTCGGTGTAGTGACGAAGTCTCGTGTCTGACCTTGGTCACGGTGGTCGACCCTCGTACTTGCCCGTCATTCGTGGCCGGCCTTGGTATCCGATGGTCGGCTCTCGCGCTTGCCGTATCGACCGTGGTTGTGGTTGCATTGTATTATTAACGCAGTCGGATCGGTAGTTGTACTTGTCTGTCACGGTTTTATGACACAGTGGGACACAGTGTTCATGTATACTCCTTGGTATTGTTATATCATAAAGCTGCCGTGATGAGGAAGAAATTCCAGACACGAGTGATAATTTGGAGGCGTGAGTCCTGTCTTGATATAGCGGTTATATGTTATATCTCGTAGTTTGGTCATCATACATGTCTCTGCTTTATATAGACTATATGATTTCATTCTGATGTTGTGATTTCACATACTTAGTACTGTTGTCTTGACCTCTTGAGCTGCGTTCAATCTGCATGAGTAAAAGGTACATCGGTATCGATCCAGCTTTTAGGATCACCTTCAGCGTATTGGAAAGCTCCGTTCCTTCGGAGCTTATCTTTTGGTATGTTACCACAGTGCGTAGATGCTTATACATTCGGGGTATGGCGGGGCCTGTCCGTCATAGTTGTTGTAAATCTTAAGTGCATGCCTTTGTTGTGGCGGGGTTGTAAAAGGATTAAAGCGTTCGGGTTTTATGTATATCTTGAAGGCAAGCTGTTTTGGTTGCTTTGTTTATTTATTATATCTCTTGTTTCATGATTCATGTTTTATTTTTTTGGTTTTCTCGATGTTGTATCACTAGGGTGCGGGGTAAGGCACGATGCGGGCCGGGTTCGGGCGTTACAAAGTGGTATCGAGCGATTAATCCTCGGAAAGTGTCTGACCGTGTCTAGTAAGTCGGATTATCGGTGTGTTGTGCACCACATCTATGTCGGAGGCTATAGGACATTTAGGATTGGTTTCCATTCTTCTCATTACGAGATCGTGCCTTAGAAATGTGATAAGATTGGACCCTCCGGCGTGTTCGTTTTTACAGTTATGCCTGCGAAGGCAACCGGGCGAGAAGGGCAAAGCGGCGAGGATCTGCGAGTAAACGTGGCGAGAGACCACGATACGAGCCTCGATCCGCGATGCAGGCGGAGAGAGATGAGTTACAAGAGTGGGCGATTAATGGCGAGGTTGTGGCGACTTGAGGATAAATTTGGACCGCAGCGGTTCGATGCACGATGGTTCACCCAGATCCGATAGTTCGAGGCTACGGGATTTTACGAGTTGTAGCGCGAGTTTTATGGGTCGAGGCACGAGGATGATCATGAGTTCATCCGCCCGATTCTGGATCATGAAGTGATCAAGGCATCGGAGATCAGTCGGTGGCCACAGGTTCACGTCAGCTGCGTGATACCAAATGATCGGTAGTTTGATTCTTGGGAGCTGTCGAGGAGAGCATGCACTTCGGCGGTATGGAGCGAGTTCTCGAGGCCTTTCTTGCACATTTCTTGCCTCCCGGATGAGGAGGCTCGGTAAATGATTTTTGGTGTTCTGGCGAGCAGGCGTGCGGTTCGGGAAGTACAATGTGAGTTCGACTCATTGGCGATGCGTCCCAGCGTTAGTAGCTAGTATGGAGATCGAGTGCACCGATATGTTCTGAGGGCTCGATGATTGCCTTGCGAGAGAGTTGTTGGTGTAGCTCTTGTAGGGCATGGACATTGCCGCGTGCGGCGTATACACTTGGATGTGAGGCGGATAAATCAGCGGAATGACCAAAGTCGGCGAAGAGGCGGAAAGCGAGGTCCTTTGGTGACTTCGGCGGACCGCCTCGTGAACTAGTTATGTACCTCCGTCGGTCTGAGTGGTCCTCCCGGCTTTCGGGACGCCGGGATATTCGGGAAGCGGTCGGGGCTCCCGGGTTTGATTTTGGGAAGCGAGTGCTCGCGGATGAGGTTGCCCTTGTCTCGGTGTGGCGTTGTGGAAAGCTTCGTAAGGAGAGTGTCGTACTAACTCGGGAGATTGTTATTTTGCGGCCCAGCGGGGCGTCAGCAAGCTGTCAGGCCGAGGTAGCGGTAGGATAGCATGGACTACTAGAAGCGATTGCGGGTTCTTCACCTTAGCTTGAGCGAGGATGTTAGTACACGGAAGGCCGGTAAGTCGCGGTGGGAGTTCCGATTTTAGCGGTCCTTGAACCGCCTAGTTTGAATATATCCTTAACATACAGAGTTTTGTTGTATTGATGTTGTTGATGTGTTTAATGTTATGTTTGGATAGCTTTGTGCTAAAAATGTGATTTAGAAACACAGTTAGGGAAAGGGTAAGTCACAGGTAGTGTGAGATGGAAGTGGTAGCTTTCATGATGTGAAATAGTAAGATTGTTAGGATCGGGGAACAAGAGTTGGCGCGGTTGAAGTCGGGTTGAGGACCATTGCGGGTCAACAGTAACCGGTTTGGGGTGGGTCGGTTAGGTGGTCGCGGTGGTAAAGTCACGAGGGTGCTAGGCCAGTTTAGATGACCATCGTATGAGTTCGTGGATGCGTTCGATCGAGAATCGATTCGTGAAGGCGGGAATGGCCTTAGGGAAATCGAGGTTAGGAGATGACCAAGTTTGGAGGTAGTGACTCGAGGTTGGAAACGGCGTTGGCGAAGTGTGGTACGGATACTAGAGCGAGTTGAGTGTTCGTGGCGAGTACTACGAGGAAGGGGAGAAGTGAGCGTGTGTTTTGTGGCGAGTGTGGCATGATTATTTTTAAATGCGTATAGCGGTGAAGACTATCACGGCGCTTTGTTTGTTTTGAGACCTAGAAGGAACATTCGGGGCGAATGTTTCTAAGGAAGAATGTTATACCCGTATTTCGGTATATGCGTATGGGCGTGCGTCTGAAATTTGAGCCTTAAGTTAGGCATTGGATTCGAAATTTGGGCACAAGTGCCGATTAAGTCGTTTTCGGCGAAGCGTTTCCACGACTACGTTGGAAAAATTCCGGCTATGTCATTTAGTATTTTTGCGGATTTTAGGCGGCGGAACATTTTTGGACCAGCGGGAGGTGACACTTGTCACCTCGTTGGGCAAAGGAGGCTTGGCCTTGGCGATTGGTCCCTCCTTTTGTGCCTTGCTTTGTGGCTTGTTTTGTGGAGTGTTTTGTGGAGTGTTTTGTGGGTGCACTTGGCTTGATCTTGGCCTTACACTTGCCTTGCACATGGCTTGATCTTGGCCATTGGTTGGCCTTTGGTTTTGCTATAAATACCCCCTCTCTTTGAAGACTTCTTCATCCACTCTTCACTTGCCTAAGTCTTGAGACCCCCTCCCTCCTCTTGTTGACTCTCGTCCAGAGCCCTCTCCCCTTGTGAAGGCCTTTGGCGAAACCTTCCCCTTTGTGAGCCTAAAGCGAGAACACCCCCTCCGCCAGGGTGTTGTTCTCGTGTGGTACCACTTTGTGGTATTGAAATACTCCTCCAGTATTGTTATAATGCCCAAATACCTTAATATATACCTTGTAGTATTCCAAAGTTACCTCTGTCGTAGAGTCGTGATACTACCTTTTGTCCTTTAGTCTCAAACCAAAACCCTGAGGAAACCTTGACATTGGTTGAAGTTTTGGAGTAGAAGTTGGTTAGAACTTCTAAGGGTTGTTTGGAGTGGATTGGAGCACTCGGAGTAGGAGCTAAACCTTGCTCAGGAGCGACTTTAAACTCGGATAATTTTTGGGCTTATCGAGGTAAATATCTTGTCCCCCTATTGTAATTGGAAATTACATAAGTGTTGAATATATAGTATTATGGCAATGTCTTTTGACTTAAGCCTGAAGAATGAAGAATTGAACAGTAATCACATAGTAGGATAATAAAGAGAAGAACTGAACTGTAATTACCTAGGGTTGTATTCTGATGAGACTTATGTAGCATTCTTGTGTAGTAGAATTATGCGCGTCAGGTTAGGCGTGTTAACCCCTGGTTGGCTTGGTAGCGACCTCGATAGAGGAGGAGATTTCTGTTGCGGGGAGGTCTTCTGAATTTTACGTAGAATATGGAGCGATGAGATCTAGATGTTAATAAGCGCGCTTGTGGCCTTATAGGTTGAAGTACTACGTGTGGTGCGATCTACGTGGCTTAAAGAGTGTGAGCGGTTTGAAGTACTTGGAGCGTTTTGCTAGTAGTCGGCACTCGTCGCGAGGTATGTGAACCTCTTCCTATCTCTTCCGGCATGATATGTGTGAACTATGTGATACGGTGAGCGCATGTGTTAGTTGTGTTTGATTGTTTTAAAACATAAAGTGTTATAACGGCTTTATGGGAAGTTGGTTATAACGACTTTATGTAGGTAAGAAAAATACTTTGTGGTTTTAAAGGTAACTAATGTGAATTATAAGCGGCTTGTTATAATAAAGAACTTGATGTATTTCAAAAGATTTCTAAATCGTTTTGAAGAGAGTAACACTTGGTTTTAAAGGTTTTAAAAGAGTTATACTAGCTTGATGGGAGTTAGGTATAATGTCTTAAGAGAGTAAAGAAAATGGTTTCTTGATGTTAGAAGTTAAGAGACTTGATCTTATAAGATAAGAGACTTAACTTATTTGTTTTAAATGTGAATGTTTGTGTGAAACCTCATTCGTGAGTAATGAGTACTTGGTTTTATTTAAAGGATAATGTTTCTTGATTTGAAATCAGAATGTGTATCGACAGGACCACTGCAGCGTTAATAAAGGAAAATGTATTGAATAATGATGAATTGTATTAAAACGGTAGAAACCTCCATCTGCATAGAAACTAAGATGAGACAAAATGATATTACATTTTCTAGATCATGCTTTGTAATAAGAATGTTATAAACAAGAATAACCTACTCTCGTGAGACATATATTACTCAATTGTTCTAAAGCGGAACCAGTGATTAAGTTTATGAACTATGAAACCATTTGAAAATGAGAAGCTTGAGTAATTGAAACTAGGCAAGCTGGAACTTAGGAAAGAATGTTGTTACTTGATTTTGAAAAGGAATGTGGGTTGGTCATTCTAATACTACGGTGTCGGGTGACTTTGATAAGTAATGGATCTCTTTTAAAGAATTTAACGTCGTGAGTACTTTAGGAGTTCAAACAGGACTTTGGCATAAAATGAAGGTACTTTGAGTGATGTGAAGCTTGCTATGCTTGTTGTGGTGAAACATTCCTATGCTTGTTGTTGTGAAACTTGCCTATGCTTGTGATGATAGCCTTTGTTGTGCAAGTGTGGTGTTTACGTGTTCTGCGTCTCGATAGAGGCGGTGGACTAGTTGAGGTTTCTTCTTGCTCGGCTGGGTATCGGTGGTCGGCTCTCGTACTGCCCCCTCGTGGTGATTCGGCCTTGGTATCCGTAGTCGACCCTCGCGCCCGTTCAGTGTAGTGCGAAGTCTCGTGATCGACCTTGGTCACGGTGGTCGACCACTTACTTGCCGGTACTCGTGGCCGCCGGTATCCGATGGTCGGCTCGCACTTGCCGTGTCGGCCGTGGTTGTGGTTGCATTGTATTATTGGCGCCCTGGTCGGATCCGGTAGTTACTTGTCTGTCACGGTTTTATGACAGGTGGGACACGGTGTTCATGTATACTCCTTGGTATTGTTATATCATAAACCGCTAGCGGTGAGGAAGAAATTCCACGGAGCAGTGATAATTTGGAGCGTGAGTCCACTGTCTTGATATGCTTGGTTATATGTTATATCGTAGTTTGGTCATCATACATGTCTCCCTTTATATAGACTATATGATTTCATTCTGATGTTGTGATTTCACATACTTAGTACTGTTATCTTGACCTCGCCCGAAGTGCGTTCAATCTGCAGTAAAAGGTACATCTGTCGATCCAGCTTTTAGGATCACCTTTGGCGTATTGGAAGCTCCGTTCCCGGAGGCTTATCTTTGGTATGTTACCAGTGTAGATGCTTATACATTCGGGGGTATGGCGGCCTGTCCGTCATAGTTGTTAAAATCTTAAGTGCATGCCTTGTTGTGGCGGGGTTGTAAAAGGATTAAGTTCGGGTTTTATGTATATCTTGAAAAGTTTTTGGTTGGCTTTTATTTATTATATCTCTTGTTTCATGATTCATGTTTTATTTTCGCTGGTTTTCTCGATGTTGTATCACTAGGGTGCGGGGTAAGGCACGATGCGGGCCGGGTTCGGCGTTACAACTGTTTTTCCTGATAGACTTATATAGCTCTGGGTAGGAAGTCTTTGCCGAATTTCCGTAATTGTGAACCCTGTTTAGAATGACCTCTGAGTAGTCTAGACTTTGATAGATGTGCGTGACTATTATAAAGTGATTCTGCGCGCGACATATTCGACTTGGCGGTGGATTTGCCAGAAGGTATGTGATTCTTCCTAAAGCATGATATTTTAAATATATATATAGTACGGTGAAGCGTACGTGTGTTCGAATAATAACTACGGCAATGTCTTTCGACTTAAGCACGAATAATACTTACGGCAATGTCTTTGCGACTTAAGCACGAATAATAAAGATCTTAAGCGTCTTTCAAAGAACTATAAATACGGTTTTGAAAGAAGAAGAATAGTTGTTTTTAAAACAAGAAGCTTAAGGGTTATACTAGCTTTATGGGAAGTTAAGTATAACGACAAGTTTTATAAAAGGAACATTTTACTTATGTGTTTTATAAAAGACTTGTATTGATTTACGAAAGGTATAATAAGATGGTTTTGGTGAGTAGACATATTGTGATGCTATGTGTTAGTATCTTGTAACGTTTGTGTAAAGGAGTGGTCTTACTTATGCTTATGTTGTTTGAACTATAAGTGTGGTGTTAATACTATATCACTCACTCTTGAGATGATATCGGGGTTAAAGCGCCTCAGTGTGGGGTAGACTCGGATGCAGGACCGTGATTCGAGAATACCTGCGGGTCGAGGGCCTATGCGGAGCTACGAGTTCGAGTTAGTATGCGGGGTTATGCCTCATGCGGTCTATGGCCATGCGACAACGAGTCGAGCGTTGCAGAGGAGTAGCTACCTCGATGCGGGGTTATACCTCATGCGGGCACATGTGAGTGGCCATGCGGACTCGGGAGTCGAGATTAGGCTTGCGAGAATGATAATAGGGCGAGTGGCCTGCTTGATCATTCGCATCCTAGAAAAGACCTATTATTTATTGTTGCTCTTGTTTATGATATGGCACTATGTGCGGTTACATTTGTTGTTTTAGTGCATATTTGTAAAATTGGTTTTTAAAGTGATATGATTTCATTTAAGTACTTTGATTTCACATACTTAGTACATGTATGTCTTGACCTCCGAGAGGCTGCGTTCATCCGCGGTAAGGCGGCAGTCTTAGATCCACGTCTTAGGATCTCTACGTTGGTGTCGGAGCTCCATCTTTAGGAGGCTCTACTTTTGGGTATGATCTCCTGTTGTAGTTAGTTTTGTACGATCGGGGTATGGCGGGGCCTGTCGCCATAGTTGTATATTTCCTTAGAAGTGCTGTAGTCATGTTATGCGATGTCGGATGTAGCGCTAAACCATGTTTATATATATATGGAAAGGCGACGTTTTCACGCGTAAAGCGTGTCTTATTTTATAAACTGTTTCATGTGTTGTTTTATATTCCGCTGATTACTCTGATGTATGACTACTTGGGTGCCCCGGTAAGGCACCAGTCACGGGCCCCGGAATGGGTCGTGACAAAGAGTAACACTTGGTTTTAAAAGCTTAAGAGTTATACTAGCTTTATGGGAAGTTAGGTATAACGACTTAAGAGAGATAAAAAGAATGGGTTATTGATTTTAGAAGTTAAGAGACTTGATCTTAAAATATAAGAGACTTGACTTAATTGATTTAATATGAATTTTGTTAAAAAGCGTGAAACCTCATTCGTGAGTAATGAGTACTTGGTTTGTAAAAGGAATACTGTTTTACTGATTTCGGAAATGAGAATAAGTATCGAACAAACCACGGCGTTAATAAAGGAAATGTATTGACAAATAAAGTATTATTAAAACCAAGAGAAACCTCCATCTGCATGAAGCTAAGATGAGACAAAATGATATTACATTTCCTAGATCATGCTTTTAAATAAGATTGTTATGAATAAGAATAACCTACTCACATAAGGCATATATTACTCATTTGTTTTTAAAAAGAGAATTATGTTATTAAATGATTAAGACTATGAACTATGAAACCTTTCGAAAATAAGAAAGCGTGAATATTTGAAATTAAGCAAACTTGAACTTTTGGAAAAGAATGTTGTTACTTGACTTTAAGAAGGCAAGTGTGTTGGTTTAAAAGGAGGGCATAATATTGCCTTAGTTGTTTTAAAAGGAAAACATGGTATTATCTTAATCTATCTTAAAAGAGCGTTTAGATGTTAGGGCGCGACACGCGTTAAGCCATGGATGAGCAGGAATGTATTTCACGATTCGATACCGAGTCCATGAGATGGGCCGAATGTACTACGTGCGACACGCGTTCATGGGATGAGCAGGGAATGTATTCCATCCGATTCTATCGAGTCCCGAGATGGCGAGACATGTCGCGATTTATCGAGTCCTATGAGATGGGCCGAGACATGCGATTTCTATCGAGTCCCATGAGATGGGCGAGACATGTGCGATTTCTATCGAGTCCCATGAGATGGGCGAGACATGTGCGATTCTCGAGTCCGTAGAGATGGGCCGAGACATGTATTCCATGCGATTCCTATCGAGTCCCGTGAGATGGGCGAGACATGTATTCCACGATTCCACCTCGAGTCCATGAGATGGGCCGAGACATGTTACGTATCACCTAACTTATACCTAGGCTGCGGTGAGGAAGAGTTCGGGCATGAGGATGACTTTGAGGCGTGAGTCCCTGACTTGACATATCGCTTTTATGAATCTGTAGTTTTGTTATCATATGTGTCTTACATTTTATATAGACTATTATGATTTCATTTTCTGTATTTTGATTTCACATACTTGGTACTTGTTGTGCGACCTCCTTGAGGCTGCGTTCATGCAGCGGTAGAGGTACACGGTTGTTGATCTCGCCATAGGATCACGATTCAGCGTTTTGGGAAGCTCCGTTTCTCCGGAGCTTATCTTTGGTATGTTCCCGAGTTGTAGGTTCTTGTACATCGAGGGTATGGCGACCCTGTCCGTCATGGAGTGTTATTACATTCTTAAGTGCGTAATCTTTGTGGCGGGGTTGTAAAGGATGTAGCTCAAGATTTTTATATATGCAAAAGGCAACCGTTTTGGTTGGCTTTTATTATCTTATCTCTTATTTCATATCGTATGTTTTATATTCCGTGATTTCTACGATGTATGACTACTTGGGTGCGGGTAAGGCACGATCACGAGCCGAGCAGTCGTGACAAAAGTGGTATCGGAAGCGATTAATCTCGGAAAGTGTCTGACCGTGTACAGTAAGTCTTGATTATCGGTGTGTTGTGCACCACGTCTATAATCAGAGGCTGCGAGACATTTAGGATTAGTTTCCATTCTTCTCATTACGAGATCGTGCCTTAGAAATTATGTTATAAGTTGGACCTCGGCATTTCGTTTTTACGATTATGCCTCGCGCAGCGAGCCCGGATGGGCAAGGAAGCGAGCGCTAGTAGGATCTGAGTGCGAGCGCGAGCGACATTACACAGATAGTGCTTGACGGCGAAGTTTTGCGGCGCGCCCGGCCAGCGATTTAGGCGCGGCGGTGGCTTCGAGACCATAATTACTGAGCCTCTAGTCCGCTGGAAGCGGAGGAGATGGGTTACAAAGATGGCCCGATTATTGGCGGGATGGTGGCAAGGCATGAGGATAGGTGGATCGCAGTTCGGATTCGATGTACCCATGGGATTTCACCCAGGTTCCCGAATCGGATAGTTTGAGGCTACGGGACTTTACGAGTTGTAGCCTTGAGTTCTACTGGTCGAGGCACGAGGATGATCGCAGGAGTTCATTCGGCGATTCTGACGGACCATGAGTGATCAAGGCTTCGAGACCGAGTCGGTGGTCTTAGGTTCGCATCGGCTGCGTGATCTGCGATCGGTGGTTTGATCGTGGGAGCTGTCGGGGAGAGTATGCCTTCCGGCCGTTTGGGACGAGTTCTCGGGGCATTTCGCACATTTCTTGCCTCGCGAGATGAGAAGGGCTGGTAGGCAGATTTTTGACGTTGAAGCGGGCCGGCGTCTGATTGAGTCTGATGTGGAGTTTGACTCATTAGCTCGTCGTCCCGCGTTGGTAGCCGACATAGAGGGCGAAGTGCACCGCTACGTCACCGAGCTTGATGACTACTTGGCGAGCTTGTTGGTGTAGCTCTTGGGGCATGGACATTACCGCATACTGAGCTTATGCACTTGGATGTGAGGCGGAGAGGTTGACGGAATGACCGAGATCGGCGAGAAGAGGGCGAGGACGAGGTCCTTTGGTAACTTTCGAGGCGGACCGCCTCGGCAGTGAGATAGTTATGTACCTCGCGGTCTGCAGTGGTCCTCCGCGATCGGGGCGTTCGGGGTATTCGGGGCGAGTCGAGCTCTGTGGCTTACGGCTCGTAGGTATACATGGGTTCGGCGATCGGGTTCATGCTTTCCTCGGTGTGCGCGATGCGGGCGTTATCGGAGTGTCGTCATCGGGTGCTTGTTTCACTGCGGCGTCGGGAGCCATATGACGAGGACATCTAAAAGAAGAGTGCAGTAGAATGACCACGACCTCAGGGTCGAGCGAGATCATCGCCTTCTGTTTATGCCACTGGCGTGCCTATGATTAGAGTGAGCAGATGGTACATGTATATTCTTACCCTCAGAGACTAGTATGCGTAATGATATGATGAAGTGCTAAGTATTATGTTCAGATAGCATTATGTTAAAATTGTGATTAGAAAACATGGTTAGTTAGAAGGGTAAGTTTGGGGGACGAGAAATTGTGAACCTTAGAATATTACACGTAGAGACCTTAGATGCAAGGCCATCTTGAGTAAAAGATTTATGTTTGTGTTGACCTTTGTGAGTGCATTGTATCGTGGGATATATTTGTGTGATAATTCACGAGTGATATGAAATGAAAGAGGGTAGTTGAGCTAAGAAGACCATAGATTTCGTGACTTGATTAGTGAGATTGTTCGGATCGGGGAACAAGTGTTTAAGTAGCGATAGCGGTCGGGTTGAGGACCAATCGCGGGTCAACCCGCGACTGTAATGTGGTAGGTCAGTTCGAGGTGGTCCGCTGGTGGTAAGATCACGAGGTGCTAGGCCAGATTTAGGTAACCATCGTATGAGTTCGTGGATATGTTCGACGGAATCGGATCGTGAAGGCCGGGAATGGCCTTAAAGGAATTTGAGGCTAGTAAGATGACCAAGTTTGAAGGTAGTGACTCCAGAAATTTTTGATGACTGAAGTATGGTACATATACTAGAAAGAGTTCAAGTGTTCGGAGAAGTACGACAGTGAGGAAAGAAAGAGGGCGTGGGTTATCGAATAAAAGAGATCGTTTGTTGTGAAGTGAAGATCACGAAGGAGTATCCTTTAGGCGGGGTGGAAGCTTTTGTGAGGTAGGAATGATTTCGTGGACTTGGGTTAAGTATTTGCGCGTAAGGTTATTTTGTGGCGGTGTGGCATTGGACTTGTTAGAGAAACTTTATCGTTATCCGTCTTGAGAAGGAACATTCGGACGAATGTTTCTAGGAGAGAGAATGTTATACCCCGTATTTCCCGTGTATGTACGTGTGACGTACGTACAAAAGTTTAAGCGTTAAAGTAGGGATTAGAGACGAAATTTTGTGCACAACTAGCGAAAAGAATCGTTTCAGGCGAAGCGTTTTCCAAAACTGCGAAGGAAAATTACGGCTATGTCATTTATAATATTTGCGGATTTTCCGAGAGATGAAATATTTTGGACCAGCGGGAGGTGACATGTGTCACCTCAAAGTGAGCGAAAGCAGGCGTTTTGGCCTTGTTTTGGTCAAGGATTAGGTAGGATATTTTGGTGGTAGATGGATAAGGTACACTTGCCCAAATCCTCACCCTACACTTGCCCACCACTTGTCTTGATCTTGGTCCTGAATGTCCTATAAATACCCTCTAATGCAAGACCGTTTCTTTATCCACACTTGTATAAATCCAAGGCAAAATCCTCTCCCTCCTCTTAAGCTCTCGTCCCACCTTGCTCCCCTTTGTGAGGCCTTGGCAGAGTACCCACTCTTGAGTGTTGTCTCGTATAAATACCCTTGGTAGAAAAGTATTCTCCAAGTATTGCTACTATTCCCAAATACTTTAGTCCAGATACCTTGTAGTACTTTCCAAAGTTACCTCATCGTAGAGCAGGAAATACTACTATATTCCCTTAGGTCCAAAAACGAAACCCCAAGGAAATCTTCATGTGGGTTGAAGTATTAAGAAGAAGTTCGTAGAACTTCTAAGGTTTGTTTGGAGCGGGTTGGGCGCGGAGTAGGAGCTAAACGTTGCTCAGGATCGACATTTAACTTGGATAATTTTGGGCTTATCGAGGTAAATACTATTGTCCTTCTATTGTAATTGGAAATTACATACTGTAGTAGTATAAAAATGAGTATGAGACGTATATAAGGATTGTATAAAAGAAGAGAATTGAATAGATCACATCAGAAGAATATTAAAGAAGAAGACTGAATTGTACTTACATAGGACTGTATTTACAATAGACTTGTGTAGTTTGGAGGGTAGGGACATGCTGCCCAATTTTCCATAGAATAAAGGAATCTGTATCTAGAAATGTTTTACAGAATAGTATAGACGTTGATAGACTTATATGACCGTTATAGGTTGAAGTACTGCAAGTAGCGTATTCTACTCGAAGGGTGGAAAGGGCTAGCCGGATTACAATACTTTGGAGCTATTTGCTTATAGTCGATAAATCATCGCGAGGTATGTGATTCTTCCTATACTCTTGAGCATGATATTTTAAAAGTGTATATATATATATAGTACGGTAGACGTACGTATGTTAACTGAACGTAGTTTTACGGCAATGTCTTTTGACTTAAGCCTGAATAATAAGAATCTTGAAGTATTTCAAAAGAATTAAGAAACCTTTTTGAAAGAAGAGTAACACTTGGTTTTAAAAGCTTAAGAGTTATACTAGCTTTATGGGAAGTTAGGTATAACGACTTAAGAGAGATAAAAAGAATGGGTTATTGATTTTAGAAGTTAAGAGACTTGATCTTAAAAGATAAGAGACTTGACTTAATTGATTTAATATGAATTTTGTTAAATAGCGTGAAACCTCATTCGTGATTAATGAGTACTTGGTTTGTAAAAGGAATAATGTTTCTTGATTTGGAAATGAGAATAAGTATCGAACAAACCACAATGAGCGTTAATAAAGGAAATGTATTGACAAATAAAGTATTATTAAAACCAGTGAAACCTCATCTGCATAGAAGCTAAGATGAGACAAAATGATATTACATTTCTAGATCTTGTTTGCTTTAAATAGATTGTTATGAACAAGAACCAACCTATCTCCGCACCAAGGCATTTTATTACTCATTGTTTTAAAAAGAAGATATGTTATTAAATGATTAAGACATGAGCTATGAAACGCTTTGAAAATAAGAAGCGTGAATATTTGAAGTCGGCAAACTTGAAGCTTTTGGAAAGAAAGAATGTTGTTACTTGACACCAGAAGAGCAAGTGTGTTGGTTCTAAAAGGAGGGCATATGTACCTTGGTTATTTATAAAAGAAAACATGGTATTATCTTAATCTATCTTAAGAGCGTTTAGATATTTAGGGCCTGCGACACCGGCGTTCATGGGATGAGCAGGAATGTATTTTCACACGATTGATCTGCAGGAGTCCATGAGATGGATCGGGAGAATGTATACGTCGCGACACGCGTTCATGGGATGAAACAGGGAGATATATTCCGTCAGATTCTATAGAGTCATTGGGATGGGCGAGACATGCGATTTCTATCGAGGTCCGTGAGATGGGCGAGACGTGTGTGATTCTATCCGAGTCCCGTGAGATGGCGAGGCGTGTCGCGATTCTATCGAGTCCCGTGAGATGGGCGATACGTGTGTGCGATTTATCAAGTCCCATGAGATGGGTAAAGAGACATGTGCGATTTCTCGAGTCCGTGAGGATGGGCGGGAGCATGTGCGTTTCTCGAGTCCCGTGAGATGGGCGAGACATGTATTCCATCGATTCCTATCCCGAGTCCCGTAGAGATGGGCCGAGGCATGTATTCCTACGATTCCTCGAGTCCATGAGATGGGCGAGGCATGTTACAAGTATCACTTATAACTTATACACAGGCTAGCAGGCGGTGAGGAAGAGTTCCACGAGCGCATGAGGATGACTTTGAGGCGTGAGTCACGACTTCGACATGGCTAACTTTTATGATTTGTAGTTTTGATATCATATGTGTCTTACATTTTATATAGAACTATTATGATTTCATTTTCAGTATTTTCAGTTCACATACTTGGTACATTGTCTTGACCTCCTTAAGAAGCTGCGTTCATCTGTGAGGTAGAGGTACACGGTTTGTTGATCTCGCTCGTAGGATCGCAGATTCGGCCGTTACACGAAGCTCCGTTTCTCGGAGGCTTATCTTTTAGTATGTTCCACTGAGTTGTAGGTTCTTGCTCACATCCCGGGGGTATGGCGAAGACCTGTCCGTCATAGGTGTTGTTACATTCTTAGAAGTGCATGAAAATGCTTTGTTGTGGGCGGGGTTTGTAAAAGGGATGTAGCATGTTGAGGATTTATTATATATGCGAATGGCTTAGACCGTTTTGGTTGCTTTGTTTATTATCTTATCTCTTTATTTCATATACGCCCTGTCACAGCCATGTTTTATATTCATTGATTTCTCACGATGTATGACTACTTGGGTGCCGGGTAGGCACGATCCACGAACCCGGCAAAGCAGGTCGTGACACCATGGGTAACATATGTAGTATGAAGGAGTGCGATAAAAGGAGACTATGTCAGCTATCTAATTAGATAGGACTCAGAAAGAACATTCGAGAGACGAATGTTTCTGGGGAAGAATGTTACACCCGTAGTTTAAGGACATGTTTAAGAGAAGGTATGTAAGGAACACAAGACTTGAAAAAGTGCGAAAGGAAGAATTGTTTTTAATGACGGAAAAATGTTCGTTGAAAAATTGGATTCTCAAATGCATTAATTGAGGATTATGGAATGTATTATCATTATGGAAATTTATTTATGCAATTTGGTCATGTAGGGGCCCTTTAGAAAGGGAATTTTTACGTTTGTGGGGCCCACGAGGGTTATGGAATTTTATGGGCGAATGGGAGGCGACGTGGCTTTCCACTCGCGTAGCTTAGTCGAATTAATGCAAGGGCAAAAGGAGTCGTTTGACAATTGTAAAGATGAAAAAGTCTTGCTAAAAATTTAGAGCTTGACATTGTTGACTAAGTCGAGAGCTAATTGGATTGATCCCTTCCAATCCGATTTTAACATGTGTTATGTAATCTAAACCCTCACAATGTATGTTATATATCATCCTAAGTAGCGAAGACTTAGCGTTTTAAACTTAGAAAAATTAGAACACCTTGTTCTTATTTGCTCTCGGGTTCATGGCATTCCCACAAAAAAAAATTTAGTTTGTGGTTATTTAGCCACAGACTTTAACCCTGAGTCACCACAGGGGGTATTGTAAGGATATCTCGATTAAGAAAGATTTCGGAAGAAACGCCGTAGTTTTCACGTTAGTACATAAGCGAGCAAGGAGGTTCTTCAACTTTGAAGTTGGAACTTGAAGATGGGTTAATATCTTCAAAGGAGGTGCTTGGAGGCGGATTGGAACATAAGGAAAGGAACTAAGAATTTCTAAGAAGCGACTTTGAATCTTGGAAAGATTAAGGGCTTGTAAAAGGTATAATTAACTTATGCGTTTTAGTAATTAAGATTACTTATTGTTGTAGCTATGGATATTGACAAGCATGAGATGTTTATATTATGAAGTTTGATAAGTATATTGGCTATTGGAACCCCTAATGTCTTATACACAGAGTATTTCGGAGTATGTCGCGTGAGGAATACGTGCATTACAACACAGCCTTAAAAATTTGGGCTTGGAGCGATTTCTTTGTGGGCCTGACAGCTCACAAGCAGAATAGTTTTTCAGCCGAAGCGTTTCCCATGACTTTAGTAGGGTAAATTCGGACTATGCCATTTCCTTACATTTTCTGCAGGATTTTTACAGAGGAAGGCAGAAGAACATTTTGGACCAGGGAGAGCGACACTTGTCACCCTCCAGTGATGGACTTGAAATGCGTCCATTTGGACCAGAATTGGACACCGTAGTGAAGCCACGTTTTTGTGCCTTGTGCAAAGTCAGAGTTAATAGGATATTTGTGTATAGTTAATCCTCACTTTACACTTACTGTACTTGTCTTAATCTTGGCCATTGAGTTGGCCACTTCTTGACCTATAAATACCCCGCCCAGAGATGAAGAGGTTCTTCAATCCTGACAAGCTTTCAAGTCTTGAAGAATCCTCTGTCTCCGCTTAGCCTTTTAGGTCCAGTCAACCTCCTTATCCTCCTTGTGAGAGGTACTTGGCGAATCACACCCTCCCAGCCTAGTAGTTTGGCGAGGCCCCTAGCCTACCAGCCAAAATCTACCCCCTCCCCCTTGGTAGAAAAAGTTGCCTTGCTTGTATTGTTATAATGCCCCAAAATACCCTAGCCCAGAATACCTTAATTACTTAGTAGAAGTTGTAGAAGAACTTCTAAAAGGTTTCCTTAGGAAGGCATACAACTTAGGAGCAAAACCCCCTTGCTCGAGTGCGACTTTCTAGGATATTATTGTTACCAGGGTAACTTAATCCCCAACCCTCTTTTGAATCTAGAGAATATATAATGTTGTAGTATAAGAATAAGTATTAAATACTTAGAAGAGAGATATTGCGAGAATAGAATTGAGCTATTACCACAGTAGAAGGGTTTAAAGAAGAATAATCCAAGCTGTACTTTTACCAGATTGTTTTTCCATGATGAACTTATAGCTCATGGGTGAGGAAGTCTTTGCCCGACTTTCCGTAGAAGAATTGTGAACCCTCTGTTTTAGAATGACCTTGAGAGTAGTCTTTGATAGATGCTCTCGTGACTATTATAGAGAGTGACTCTGCGGCGCGACATATTGACTTGGCGGGTGGTTTTACATTTGAAGAACATTATGATGATTCTTCCTAAAGCATGATATTTTACAATATATATGAAATGATACTGATGAGCGTACGTATGTTAACCCCTAAAAATATAACTACGGCAATATCTTTGACTGGCGACGAATAATACTTACGCGGCCAATGCCTCGCGGCATGAATAACAACTTACGTGTTCGAAAACTAAACTGAATAATACTACTTGTGTGCCTCAGCCAAGCCGAGAGAATCAAGAGAACGGCATTTCAAAGAATCTTTGAATCATTCTTAACGAAGAAAGAACTAATTGGTTTTTAAGCGAAGCTTAAGAGTTATACTAGCCTTATGGGAAGTTAAGTATAACTTAACTTAAGATTGATAAAAGCAGGTTTGCCTATGTGTTTATATCTTGGACTTATATTGAATTGTGAAAAGAATAATAAGATGGTTTTGATAAGTAGACATGATGTGATGCTATGTGTGTTAGTGTTGCAGTTGTGTGAAAAAAGTATTCTTGTTTGTGCTTATGTTTGTTTTAACGATAATTTGTGGCCCAGGTTAGTGTAGCATCGCTCCTTTCTTGACATATGTGCACAGGGGTTAAATTTTGCCCTCCGATGGGGTAGACTTCCGGTGATGCAGGACCGTGATTCCGAGAAATACCTCATTGCGGGTCAAAGGGACCTATGCGGAGCTTCTGGGAGTTCGGACAGTAATGCTGAGGAGTTATACACCTGCATGCGGTCCATGTGGCATGCGGACCAGCGAGTCGGTGATGCCGAGGGTAGCTACCCTCGATGCGGGGTATATGTACCCCTATGCGAGGGCCTATGTGATTGGCCCCCTATGCGGACTACTGGAGTCGGGGATTAGAGCTTGCATGGTGATACTACGGAGCAATTGGCCACACTTGAAATCATTGCTACGGCCTAGAAAAAGACTTTATTCTGATTTTACATTCTTTGCTTTCTTGTTTGTGATGTGGCATTATATGTCGCGAAGTTTCATGGTTGTTCCTTACATACTTACAAAGCTGTTTTTAAAATGATATGTTTCCATTTAAGTATTTCTGATTTCATATACTTCAACACCCATTGCATTATGCTGACCTCCTTGGAAGTGCGTTCATGCAGCAGTGAGGCAGCAGTGCTAGAATCCACGTTCTTAGGATCTCTACTTTGGTGTCGGGAGCTCGATCTTTCTGGAGGCTACTGCTTTTGGAGTATGATCTCACTGACTGGGTAAGATAGTTTTGTACACGATCCCGAGGGTATGGCGGGGCCCTTGTCCACGCCATAGTTGCTTATATTTCCTTAGAAGTACGTAGTCATATTTATGCACGATGTCGGATGTGTGCTGCTAAACTATGTTTATATATATATGCGAAAGCGATGTTATCTCACATAAGCGTGTCTTGTTTTATAAAGTATTTCTGTCTTTAACTTTATATTTCAGATTACTCGCGATGTATGACTACTTGGGTGCCGGTAAGGCACGATCCACGGGCCGGAGCGAGAGTCGTGACAAAAGTGAGAATATCGAAGCGATTAATCCTCGGAAAGTGTCTGAGACCGTATCTAGTAGAGTCTTGATTATCGGTGTGTTGTGCACGCCACACACCAATAATCGAGGAAGGCTATAGATATTTAGATTGGTTTCCATTCTTCTCATTACGAGATCGTGCTTTAGAGAAACGTATGTGGCCTAGGTTGGACCCTCTAACGTATTCCTTTCTATAGGATTAACCATGCCTCCCGTCAAAACAACCCCCTTGGGCGAGAAGAAGCAAGGCAACCGAGGAGAGCGCTAGCGAGGCACCCGAGTCACGAGGCTTCAGGCAGTCTGCTCGAAGCGAGTTCTATGGCCTTGCCCGACCAGCAATGAGACCACAGTACCCACACCTCTGTCCAGCGGCTGGGGCGAGAGTTAGAAATAAGGAGATCTTGACTTTTGGCTAAAGTTGTAGCCCGATACGAGAGAAGGCCGGATCGGCGGTTCGGTTCAGCTCAGCCGGTCGCCGTGGTACACGAGCGAGATAGTTTGAGACTCACGAGATTTCTTGAGTTGTAGCCCTTGAGTTTCTGGTGGCGGGAGGATGATCCGCGGAGTTCATCCGTCGGCTTGAGGATCGTAAGGGTGATCAGGCCTCGGAGGCGATCTGTGACGCCGGTTCGCGCCAGTGCGTGATACCGCGATCGATTGGTTTGATTCATGGGAGTTATCGGGAAACCGCGCGTCCCGGCTACTTAGGATGAGTTCTCGGAGGCTTTCCTCCTCACTTCTTGCCTCCACAGATGAGGAGGCGCGGTGATAGATTTTTACTCTGCGAGGCGAGAGGGCCTTTGTCGGAGTACAATGTCGAGTTTGATTCATTGGCTCGATATGTCCCGGCATTGGTAGGAATGGAGGATAGGGTGCACGCTATGTCGCGGGCTGAGCGACTATATGGCGAGTCATATGCGGGTGTTTCTCTCGGTAGGGTATGGACATTACCAGCATGCGAGCTCATGCTTTCTTGGATGTGAGGCGTAGAACCGCGGGTTGTGACGGCAGAAGAAGGCGGCCGGGTCTTTTGGTGGTAGCTATCGTGGTAGGCGGCCTGCGGCCGATCTAGATTGCACCAGCCAGATGAGCACTCTGCGCCGTCCTCGGCCGGCGGAGATATTCGAGGCGGACGGGGCCCCGGGACTTGAGGCGTCGAGGCGGCGAGTGCGGCGATCAGGACCACCCGCCGGTGTGGCGTCGGTAGATCCGCCGGGAGTTGTGGTGCTACGGGAGTTTGTTTGATTGTAGCGGCGGGTCACTATGCGGCTTGTCAGACCAAAGGCGATCTTGATGGTAAGTCGGCTCTGAGGTTCTTTTCGGTCTTCATCCCAGTGATTTACTCGCCACAGAGGGCAAAGTACTCGTGGGCCGGTCGCGCAAGTCGTGGCGCGGGTCCCGATTCTAGCGATCCTCAACGCATTTATGCTTGTCCGGCCAGCGGATCAGGCCTCACTTTGATGTCGTCACGGTACTTTATCGATTCGGGTTTGATGTGTATGCTTTGATAGATCCGGGTTCTACTGCATCCTATATCTCCCCTTGTTGCTAGTAGGATAGGGATAGAGCCCGAGTCCATAGACCCTTCGAGGTAGCTACGCCGGTGGTGATTCGGTGGTAGCTCGGCGGGTATATAGAGCTTGTCCTGTGACCATTTACGATCGTCGGACCTAGCCGACTTGATAGAGTTGGAGATGATTGACAGACGTGATTATGGGGATGGATTGGCTAGCTTCTTACACGCCAATGTTGGCTAAGAGAGAAAGTAGCAGTTCGGTTTCTGAGGAGCGGTTGTTGAGTGGGAGAGGCGCAGTATCGCAGGGGGTAGGTTTATTTCTACCTGAAGGCTGGAAGATGGTGCGAAGGGTATATCTACCATCTCGTTCGGGTGTTTGATCTGAAGGCTGCGGTGCGATTTTTGATCAGTTCGATGAGTCGTGAGTTCCCGGGCGTGTTTCAGATGACCTCCGGGTATCCCTCACGAGAGGAGATTGAGTTTTGTATTGACATATTGCGGACACTCGGCCTATTTCCATTCCGCCATACTGAATGGCACTGCCGAGTTGAGAGAGTTGAAGGATCAGCTTAGAGATTTCTTTGGAGAAGGGCTTCATGGGCTAGTGTTTCTCCACAGGGAAGCGCCGGTATTGTTCGTGAAGAAGAAGGGCGGGGCCAGCTGCGCATGTGTGTTGATCTGACAGTGAACAAGGTGACCATTAAACAGATACCCTTCCCGGGATTGATGATTTGTTCGACGATTGCGAGTGCGAGATGTTTCTCCAAGATTGATCTGCGATCGGGCTATCATCAGTGCGAGTCGAGAGAGGTGGATGTCCTAGAATTGCATTCGGGACCCGATGCAGGAATTATGAAGTTCGAGTCATGTCTTTTGGGTTGACCAATGCTCGTGCGTATTCATGGATTTGATGAACCGAGTGTTCAAACCATTTTGGACACGTTTGTGATAGTGTTCATTGATGATATCTTGGTTTATTCTGCCAGGCGAGAGCATGCGAGCATTTGAGGTATCTTGTGATTCTCGAGACCAGTGATTATCGCGGGTTTTCCAAATGTGAGTTTTGGTCAACTTGATGGCGTTTCTTAGGCATATTGTCGGGCTGATGGCATTGAGTGAATCTGGCCAATCGAAGCGATCGAGACTTAGCCTAGACCTACTACTCGGCAGAGGTTCGCGATTTTAGGCCTTGCGAGATATTATCGGTTCGTAGAGAAGTTTGCTTTATCTGCACATTGACTAGTGACTCGGAAGCGGCCAAGTTTGATGGTGATGCTTGTGGCGGGGTTTCGATTCTTGAAAGAGGGGCGGCGCCCGTTCTTACTCTTCGGAGGTCGGATGGTTATGTCGTGTATTGTGATCGTCGGGCATCGGGTTGGGATGTGTGTTGATGCAGCATGGCGAGTTATAGCATATGCGTCCCGGCAGTGAAGAAACCACGAGAGGAACTACCCCACCCATGATTTGAGTTGGCGGTAGTGATTCACGCTTTGAAGATCTGGAGGCACTATTTGTATGGGGTTCACGTGGATATTTATACAGACCACAAGAGCCTCGGTATATCTTGACAGAGAGGCTGAACTTACAGCGAGAGCGGTGGTTAGAGTTGCTTAAATTACGATGTTGATATCCCGTACCACCCGAAGGCCATGTTATGGCGAGATGCTCTTAGTCGTAGGTCGATGGGAGCCCATCGGATGTACAGAGAGGAGGACATGGTTCGTGATTTGCATCGATAGCAAGCCTTGGTGTCCGTTTGATTGATTCGATAGCGATGGGGTTAGAGTTCGTGAGGTTGCAAGTCTTCCATCGTCGAGGAGGTGAAGAGGCAATTCGAGGATCCGCTTTGATTCGATATCGTGATCACTCTTCGTGAGGCAAGGGTCCTTTGAGTAGCACTTTGATGGGGGCTAAGGTTTGAGGGCAGATTGTGTGTTCGGATGTTTGAGGACTTGGCGAGTTCTTGGGAAGCACACAAATAGCGTTACTCTATCCATCCGGTCGACCAAGATGTACCACGACCTTAGATCGTGTATTGGTGGGATGGCTTGAAGAGGGCGTTGCGAGTTCGTAGCTCGGTGCGTGTTGTCGCAGTGAAGGTAGAGCACGAGGCACAGTGGTTTGTTCAAAGCGATAGAGATCGACCGGAAGTGGGAGGTAATCAACATGGATTTTATCACAGGATTACCTCGCACTCGGAGAGACATGATTCTATATGGGTTATCATCGGTGGTGACAAAATCAGCCCACTTTCTTCCGTCGGGCGACTTTTTGGTACCGAGATTATGCCAGACTTTACATCCGAGAGATCGTCGATGCGCATGGAGTCCTACTGATCATATCGCATGTGAGAGCCTGATTCGGCTAACGGAGGTCCTTCCAAGGGTTTAGAGGCGCAGTGAGACCGATCGCATTTCATCCACGCATTGCAGGCGACAGCAGAGCGCACTATCCGCACTCTCGAGTGATATGTGCGAGCCCTGTGTTATTGACCAGTGGTAGTTGGGAGGATCATTTGCCTCTAGTTGAGTTCGCGTATAATAATAGCTACCACTCCGGATTCGGATGGCGCCTTATGAGGCCTTGTATGAGAGGAAGTGCAGATCGCCTATAGGTTGGTTCGATGTGGGCGAGGCGGCTAGTGGGACCAGATTTGATGCAGGCGATGGATAAG
This sequence comes from Przewalskia tangutica, assembly GCA_029844215.1. NCBI lineage: Eukaryota > Viridiplantae > Streptophyta > Magnoliopsida > Solanales > Solanaceae > Przewalskia > Przewalskia tangutica. The sequence continues at coordinate 121,309 of JAQGDG010000322.1, read as the reverse complement.
GTGGCTTATCCGAGGCGGCTATTGGCGGCTCGAGTCGAAGTCGATCGCGATCATCGTCGCTTCGGCATCTTGAGTTCGAGGTTCATGATTGGGTTTTCTAAAATTGCCACCCATGAAGGGTGTGATGAGATTCGGAAGAAGGAAACTCGGCCCTAGTACATTGGGCGTTTGATTGTCCGCAGGTAGGCAAGGTTGCCTATGAGTTGGATCCGCCGTCCGATCCGGAGGCGGTGCATCCGGTTTTCACGTATCTATCTTGAGAGATGTATCGGGGATCCATCTGGTACACCCGATTGGCGATGTCTGTGGCCGAGGGTTATCGTGAGGAGATTCCCATAGCGATAGTCGATCGTCGAGTTAGGCGTCGCGGACCAGGGCGTGGCTTCCGTCAAAGTCTTGTGGCGGAACGAGCTCAGGGAGGAGATGACGTGGGAAGCCGAGGAGGACATGAGGCAGAAGTATCCTCACCTATTCCCCACACCTCCAGGTAATTCACTTTCCTACTTGTAAATTTCCATTATCGTTTATGCCTAAGTGTTGTTTTGTGGCCGCGTGTGGCATTTGCAAACTGTTTAAGTTATGAAGAATCTTATCGTTAACTGTCTTGGGAAGGAACATTCGGGACGAATGTTTCTAAGGAGGAGAATGTTATACCCGTATTTCGGAGTATATGCGTAAGGAATACGTGACAAAAGTTTAGCCTTAAAATTTAGGCTCGACGATTTCTTTGGGCACAACTCACAAAGCGAATAGTTTTAGGCGAAACGTTTCCACGACTTTCGTAGGGTAAATTCGGCTATGCCATTTCTATTTTGCGGATTTTTCAGAGACGAAACATTTTGGACCAACGGGAGGCGACACTTGTCACCTCCAATTGATGGACTTGAAATCGTCCATTTGGACGAATTGGACATGGTGAGCACGTTTTTGTGCCTTGTGCACAAGTCAAGGAGTTAGTAGGATATTTGTGTATAGTTAATCCTCACCTACACTTGCCTTGCACTTGTCTTAATCTTGGCCATTGGTTGGCCACTTCTTGACCTATAAATACCCCAGAGATGAAGAGTTCTTCATCCACAAAGCTTTCAAGTCTTGAAAATCCTCTCCTCTCCCTTGTAGCCTTTTCGTCCAACACCTCCCCTTGTGAAGGCCCTTGGCGAATACACCCCCATCTAGCCTAGTAGTTTGGTAGGGCCCCCTAGCCTAGCCAAAATCTACCCTCCCTTGGTAGAAAAGTTGCCTTCTTGTATTGTTATAATGCCCAAAATACCTAGCCCAAATACCTTAGTACTTAGTAGAAGTTGTGAAGAACTTCTAAGGTTTCCTTGAGCATACAACTTAGGAGCAAAACCTTGCTCAGTGCGACTTTTCTAGGATATTATTGGGCTTACTGAGGTAACTAATCCTAACCCTCTTTTGAATTAGAGAATATATCTGTTGTAGTATAAGAATAAGTATTAAATACTTAGAAGAATATTGAGAATAGAATTGAACTATTACCACAGAAGGGTTTAAAGAAGAATAATCAAATGTATTTACATAGAATTTGTTTTCACAATGAACTTATATAGCTCACCGGTAGGGAAGTCTGCCCGACTTTCCGTAAATTGTGAACCCTCTGCTTAGAATGACCTTCAGAGTAGTCTTTGATAGATATCTGTGACTATTATAGGCTGACTCTCTGCGCGCGACATATTCAACTTGGCAGGTGGTTTTCGCTGAGAAGGTATGTGATTCTTCCTAAAGCATGATATTTTTACAATATATATAGTACGGTAGACGATACGTGTGTTAACTAAAATATAACTACGGCAATGTCTTTGAGTTAAGCTGAATAATACTTACGGCAATGCCTCACGCTTAAGCCTCCGAATAACACTTACTGCAATGCCTCAGCTTAAGCTTTAATAATAGAGATCTGAAAGCATTTCAAAGAATCTAATCATTCTTAATAGAAGAACTAATTGGTTTTAAGCGTAAGCTTAAGAGTTATACTAGCCTTATGGGAAGTTAAGTATAACCACTTAAGATTGATAAAAGCAGTTTGCCTATGTGTTTATAACAGGACTTATATTGAATTGTGAAAGAATAATAAGATGGTTTGATAAGTAGACATGATATGATGCTATGTGTGTTAGTGTCTTGTAACGTTTGTGAAAAGAGTATTCTTGTTGTGCTTATGTTGTTTAACGATAAGTTGTTAGGTTAGTGTAGCATCACTCACCTCTTGACATATGCAGGGGTTGTCGCCTCCACGCGGTAGACTCGGTGATGGGACCATGATTCGAGAATACCTCACGCGGGTCCAAGGGACCTATGCGAGCTACGGGAGTTCGTGTTAGTGTGCGGGGTTATACCTCATGCGGTCCATGTGGCCATGCGGACGACGAGTCGGTGACGACGCCAGAGTAGCTACCCTCGACGCGGGGTTATGCCCTACGCGAGCCTATGTGATTGGCCTATGCGGACTCGGAGTCCGTGATTAGGCTTGCATGGTGATACTACGAAATTGGCCTGCCCGATCATTCGCAGCCTAGAAAAGACACATTCTGATTTACCTATTCCGCTCTTGTTTGTGATGCGCATATGCGCGTTTCTAGTTGTTTCATACATACTTGCAAAGCTTTTTAAAATGATATGTTTCATTTAAGTATTTTACGCTTTCATATACTTAGTACTGTTGTCAGATCGACCTCCTTGGGCTGCGTTCATGCTGCCAGTAAGGCGGCAGTGCTAGATCCACATTCTTAGGATCTCTACTTTGGTGTCGGGAGCTCCATCTTTTCGGAGGCTCTACTTTTCGGTATGATCTCCTGTTGTAGATAGTTTTGTATGCAGTCGAGTGGTATGGCGGGCCACATCGCCATAGTTGTATATTTCCTTAGAGGTCCGTAGTCATGTTATGCGAAGGTCGGATGTATCGCTAAACTATGTTTATATATATATGCCGAAAGGCGATGTTGTCTCACATAAACTGTGTCTTGTTTTATAAACTGTTTCATGTCTTGCTTTATATTTCCGCTGATTACTCTGATGTATGACTACTTGGGTGCCCCGGAACGGGTCGTGACATAAATACAGTTCAATCCTTACCAATATTCATTCTATATATAGTATACCAAATCGCCTAAAACCTCACAATTGGTCTCGGCCATGGGAGCATTCAATGCCAAACGACTTAAGCCATTTTTGGGAATCTTTCCCAATAGTGCACTACTCTTGAATTCCCCAACAAATGCATCTAATGCACGTACTAAGCGTGCAAGGAGTTTCAATTCAATATAGGAAAATTAAGCAGGAATCGTTACAAGTCCTTGTCTAGAATAAGAAGGACTTAAAACTACTATGATCTTATCCCCTCTTGTAATGGCACCTTTGAGTGACCACGACACCCCTCCCCCATTTCTTGTTTGCTTAAACGTTGAGGATTGAGAACCCTCAATGACTGATTGTATCCATCTTTATTTCCGTTATTAGTAATAATATTTGCATTTACCTAAAAAAAAAAAAAAAAAAAACTATACATTACTAAAATATGTAATATCCAATTACAATAGGGGGACATAGATCATTACCTCGATAAGCCCAAAATTATCCAAGTTTATAAGTCGATCCTGAGCAACGTTTAGCTCCAATTCCTTACACTCCAACCCGCTCCAAGCGACCCTTAGAAGTTTCCAAACAACTTCTCTAAATACTCCAACCAAGCTAGGAAGATTTTTCTAGGGTTTCACTTTACGGCTATTGGAATAAAGTAGTATTTCCGGGCTCCTAGTATTGAAATAACTTTGGAATACTACTAGGGATACTAGGCCAAAGTATTTGGGTTTATACAATAATACTCCAAGTATTTTCTACACAAGTGGGGGAGGGGGACGAAATAGGGCTAAAGGGAGGGAGTATTTGCTATGGAAAATGTTCAAGTGTGGATGAAATACTCTTCAACCTTAAGGGGGTATTTATAGAGGAATTAAGGGCCAAGATCTTATCAAGTGTATGGTCAAGATTGGGCCATGTGTGTGTGGGTCCCACCACACCACATGGCCAACGAAATTGCTAGACAAGTGGCTTGCCACTTGTTAGCCCATTTCGGCCAAGGGACAAGTGTCTAGCCACTTGTCCCACCATTTCGGCCAAGGTGCCACATGGGGGTGACACGTGTCGCCCCCGACTCGTCCAAAATATTTCTTCTTCCGAAAATATCCAAAATATCGAAAATCTCAATAACAAAGCGGGCCCCACAAAACCGTAAATTTCTCCCGTGGGCCCCACGTGACCATTTCGGAAAATAAAATCTCATAATTCTAAAATAATCCAAGAAGTCCAAATACCAAATCTGGGAATCCAATTCCCATTAACGAACATTTTTCTTCACAAAAACCGGAAACTTTTCCGTCGAAAAATCACATCTTTCTTTCTTTCCAAAATTTCTGTCGTATTCTCGTACGTACGTCCTCACATACATACCCTGGAACTACGGGGTATAACAGTTATGAATAAGAATAACCTACTCACACATAAGGCATATATTACTCAACTGTTTTTAAAAAGAGAATTATGTTATTAAATGATTAAGACTATGAACTATGAAACCTTTCGAAAATAAGAAACGTGAATATTTGAAATTAGGAAAACTTGAACTTTTGGAAAAGAATGTTGTTACTTGACTTTAAGATGGCAAGTGTGTTGGTTTAAAAAGGAGGGCATAATATTGCCTTAGTTGTTTTAAAAGGAAAACATGGTATTATCTTAATCTATCTTAAAAGAGCGTTTAGATGTTAGGGCACGACCGCGTTCATGGGATGAACCGGGAATGTATTTCACCTGATTCGATACCGAGTCCATGAGATGGACCGGGAATGTACTTCATGCGACACCGCGTTCATGGGATGAACCGGGAATGTATTCCATCCGATTCCTATCGAGTCCCATGAGATGGGCCGAGACATGTGCGATTTCTATCGAGTCCCATGAGATGGGCCGAGACATGTGTGATTTCTATCGAGTCCCATGAGATGGGCCGAGACATGTGCGATTTCTATCGAGTCCCATGAGATGGGCCGAAACATGTGCGATTTCTATCGAGTCCCATGAGATGGGCTGAGACATATGCGATTTCTATCGAGTCCCATGAGATGGGCCGAGATATGTGCGATTTCTATCGAGTCCCATGAGATGGGCCGAGACATGTATTACATACGATTCCTATCGAGTCCCATGAGATGGGCCGAGATATGTATTCCACACGATTCCACCTCGAGTCCATGAGATGGGCCGAGACATGTTACACGTATCACCTAACTTATACCTAGACTGCCGGCAGTGAGGAAGGAGTTCCACGGGCATGAGGGATGACTTTGAGGGCGTGAGTCCCTGACTTGACATGACTGCTTTTATGAACTGTAGTTTTGTTATCATATTTGGTTGGCCTGTTTTATTATCTTATCTCTTATTTCATATCTGTATGTTTTATATTCCGCTGATTTCTTTGATGTATGACTACTTGGGTGCCCGGGTAAGGCACGATCCACGCGAACGTCGGTCGTGACAGAACTTGGTTTCCTTTCGAGTCGACCTAGTCAGCTCTGGTAAAATCAAGCAAGCGCTTCCACTAACCTACGAAAATAACACGCCACATTTCAAGAAATCGCGCACTCGGCCGGAGTAGTAGGTCTCGGCCAAGACTTGATCGCCTCAATCTTTGTCGATCCACCAACACCATCACCCAATAATATGCCCAGGAATGCCATCGTAGGCCAACCAAAACTCACACTGAGAACTTGGCGAATAATCGCGGCCCGAGGACCTCAAGTACCGCCTCGTGATTCGCACGCCCTACGTCCGCGAATAAACCAGGATGTCATCAATGAATACTATCACAAATGTATCCAAAAATGGCTTGAACACCCGGTTCATCAAATCCATAAATACCGCTGGAGAGTTGGTCAAACCGAAAGACATAACCCAGAACTCATAGTGCCCATACCGGGTCCTGAATGCAGTCTTTGGGATATCTGCCTCTCGAACTCATACCTGATGATAACCAGACCGCAGGTCTATCTTGAAAACACTCGCATAATCGCAACTGGTCAAACAAATCATCAATCTCGGGAGGGTACCTATTCTCGATGGTTACCTTATTAAACCGCTCAGAATCAACACACATACGCAGCGGCCCCATCCTTCTTCTTCACAAACAAAATCGGCGCTCCCGGAGATACACTAGGCCTGATAAAGCCTTTCTCCAAAGAAATCTTTCAATTGGTCCTTCACTCCTCAACTCAGTGGTGTCATCCTCAGACATGGCGGAATGGAAATAGGTCGAGTGTCCGGCAACGTGTCAATACAAAACTCAATCTCCTCTCGTGAGGATACCCAAGATCGTGCGGGAACACATCCGAAACTCTAACCACGCACCGATCAAGAACGGCACTCACCTGCGTGTCACGACCGAGCCCGGCGTGGATCGTGCCTTACCCCGGGCACCCAAGTAGACATACATCAGAGTAATCAGCGGAATATAAGACAAGACATGAAATAACATGAAGTGTGAAACAGTTATCTGAGAAAAGTTGCCTTTCGGCATATATATATAAAAACTTAAATCCGAACAGTTACATCCCTTTTACAAACTCGCCACAACAAGATTACATGCACTCTAAGAATGTTATAACAACAATGGCGGGACAGGGCCCCGCCATACCCCTGAATGTAAGTACCTACAACGACAGGGGACTATACTCAAGATAAGCCTCCGGAGAAACGGAGCTCCCCAAACGCTGAACAGTGACCCTATGAGCGAGGATCAACAACTGATGTACCTCTACCTGCGGCATGAACGCAGCCCCCCGAAGGAGGTCGATAACAGTACCAAGTATGTGGCGAAAATCGAAAAATGAAATCATAGTAGTATATATAAAGCAGGAGACATGTATGATAACCAAACTACAATTCATAATAAATAAGCAGTCATGTCAAGTCAGGGACTCACGCCCTCAAAGTCATCAATCAAATATAACTATGGGTCTCATGCCACAACATCAATCATGCCCGTGGAATACCTTCCTCACTGCCGGCAGTCTGCGAGGTAATTAACACCAAGGAATACAAATGAACACCAGGTCCCACCTGTGTCATAATAAAACCGTACGGGGTAAGTACGAAGGCATAGCCGACTACTAAAACCCACAGTACCAATAATGCCATAAACTGTATCACGAGGTCTTTCTAGACCGCCACATGATCGAAGCTGGCCACTCGCCCGCAGTATCAAATGTGCGCGTCTAATCCTGGAACTTCCCGCAGCTCCGCATAGACCACACACATGGGCCCGCATGAGTTATTCCCCGCATCGAGGGTAGCTACTCCCTGGCATCGTCCTGGACTCGTAGTCCGCATGGCCACATAGACCGCATGAGGTATTCCCCCGCACACTAACCTGGAACTCTCGTAGCTCCGCATAGGTCCCCTGGACCCGGCATTGGGGTATTCTCGAATCATAGTCACACGATTGCATCGAGGTATACCCCGTCGGAGGGCAAACCTGTGATTATGTCAAGAGGTGAGTGGTACAATACTATCATAACGGCTTATCGTTAAACAACATAAGCACAATCAAGGGAAACCCCTTTACACAAACATCACAAGATACTAACACACGTAGCATCCTAAGATGTTTACTTATCAAAGCAACAAGAAAGTATTACAAGGCTATCACAAACCAACACAATCAAGTTATTCACACAAGGTACTTTCTACTTTATGTTAACAAGTTCGGGTTTTATCCCAAAGTACTTCATACATTAACTCTTTAAAAGATCCGTTTCTTTCACAAAAGTCACACAATACCCGTAGTATAAAAATAGAGTGACTATCTTTTTAAGTAAACCAAAACACTTTCCTTTGTAAAATCAAGTAACAACATTATTTTCCAAACGTTCAAGTTTGCCTAATTTCAAATGCTCAAGTTTCTCATTTTCGAAAGGTTTCGTAGTTCATAGTTTTAATCACTTAATAATATAATTCTCCTTTAAAACTATTTGAGAAACATATGCCTTATGTGTGAGTAGGTTATTCTTGTTTATAACAATCTTATTAAAGCAGCCATGATCTAGGAAATGTAATATCATTTTGTCTCATCTTAGCTTCTATGCAGATGGAGGTTTCTACTGGTTTTCATAATACTTTATTAGTCAATACATTTCCCTTTATTAGCGCTGCTGTGGTTTGTTCGATACTTATTCTCATTTCCGAAATCAGTAAAACATTATTCCTTTACAAACCAAGTACTCATTACTCACGAATGAGGTTTCACACTTTTTAACAAAATTCATATTAATTCAATTAAGTCAAGTCTCTTAACTTTTAAAATCAATAAACCATACTTTTTATCTCTCTTAAGTCGTTATACCTAACTTCCCATAAAGCTAGTATAACTCTTAAGCTTTTAAAACCAAGTATTACTCTTCTTTCAAAAAGGTTTCTTAATTCTTTTGAAATACTTCAAGATTCTTATTATTTAAACTCAAGTCAAAAGACATTGGAGTAAAACCACGTTCAGTTAACACACGTACGTCTACCGTACTATATATATATTCTTTTAAAATATCATGCTCAAGAGGATAGGAAGAATCACATACCTCGCGACGATAATCGACTATTAGCAAAACGCTCCACGGCTATAACCCGGCTAGCCTTGTCCACCATTCAAGTAGAACATGCTACTCGCAGAACATTCAACCTATAAAGGCCATATACGTCTATCAACTTCTAGACTACTCTGTAGAATATTCTAAGCAGTGGGTTATCTTTTCTACGGAAAATCGGGCAGCACTTCTCTACCCGTTAAACTACACAAGTCTACTGCAAATACAGTCCTATGTAAGTACAGTTTAATCTTCTTCTTTAATATTCTTCTGATGTGATTTGATTCAATTCTTTTCAGAATATCCTTATTACGATTCAATTCTCTTCTGTAATATCCTTCATGTGTCTTATATTCATTTCTATACTACTACGATATGTAATTTCCAATTACAATAGAAGGACAAGAGTATTTACCTCGATAAGCCCAAAATTATCCAAGTTTAAATGTCGATCACGAGCAACGCTTAGCTCTACTCTGGCGCCCAACCCGCTCCAAACAACCCTTAGAAGTTCTCAACTTCTTCTTAATACTTCAACCGCTTATGAAGATTTTCCTTAGGGTTTCGTTTTGTGGTGAAGGAAGTATAATAGTATTTCGGGCTTTTAGTATAGGTGTAACCTTGGAATACTACAAGGTATTTGGGCCAAGGTATTTTGGAATAGTAACAATACTTGGAGAATACTTTTCTACCAAGGGGATGTATTTCACGAGAACAACTCAAGGTAGGGGGGGTACTTTCAGCTAGCACCACAAAGGAAGGGGGGGGAGTACTTCTCGGCCAAAAGGCCTCACAAAGGGGGAGGGGTGCTCTTTGGACGAGAGCAACAAGAAGGGGGGGAGGATTTTCAAGACTTGGAAATTATTTGTGGATGAAGAAGTCTTCAAGGGGGGGGGGGGGGTATTTATAGGCCAATCAATGGCCAAGATTAAGACAAGTGGTGGGCAAGTGTAGGGTGAGGATTTGGGCAAGTGTACCTTATCCATCTACCACACAAAAATATCACAAATATCCTACCTACTCCATGACTTGAAATCGTCCAAGAAAACGCCCACAAATCCGCCAACTTGAGGGTGACAAGTGTCGCCCTCTCGTTGGTCCAAAATATTTCATCTCTCGGAAAAATCCGCAAAAATAATAAATGTTGCAACCGTAATTTTCCCTTCGCAAAGTCCGGAAAACGTTTCGTCGGAAAACCATTCTTTTCGGGGGTTGTGAACAAAATTTCGTCCCTTTGCCTACTTAAGGCTTAAACTTTTATACGTACGCCCTCACGTACATACTCTGGAAATACGGGGTATAACATTCTCCCCTCCTTAGAAACATTCGTCCCGAATGTTCCTTCTAAGCCTCAAAACATACATGCGCCAGTATAGTCTTCACTACTATACTTACAAAAACAATCATACCACACATGGCCACAGAATAACACGCGTAAATACTTAAATCCAAGTCCACAAGGAATCACCTCTAGCATCACAAAAGCTCCCACCCGAGGTCTAAAATATACTCCCTTCGCACCTTCACTTTACAAAAGAAATGATCACATCTATGTTCTTAACACATGCTCGCTTCTTCCCTTACTCGTCGTACCCTTCTCGTACACTCGAACTCTTTCTCATAACTTACCACATTTATTCTCGCGGTTCCAAAATCTCTGGGTTACTACCTCCAACTTGGTCATCATTAACTGGGAACACTCTGGATGGATCTCCGATACTTTTCCGAACATAACAACATGAAAGACCGGACGCACTGCCTCCCACGTCGGACGGCAAAGCTAACTTATAGGCAACCTGGCCTATCCTCCAAAGGATCTGAAAACGCTCCAAGTACCTCAGGCTAAGTTTCCTCTATTTTCCAAAACTCGTCACACCGCTTTCCGGTGGTACCTTCAAGAAGACCCACCGTCAACACGAACTCAAGCGTGTCGCCGATTATCCGCACGACTTACGCTGACTCGAGCGCCAATAACCTCTTCTGGATAAGCTTCACCCTATCCACATCCTGCCGAAACAAGTATGAACCAACTATCTGAACCTTGCCAACATCGAACCAATCAACCGGCAACTTACACTTCCGCCCCTACAAGGCGTCATAAGGCGACATCCGAATACTGAAATGGTAGTTATAAAACACACCCTCTACAGGAGGCAACAATCCTCACAGCTACCCCTGAAATCCAAACACCGCACGGCGAATGTGATCACGAGACTCACTGAGTTCCTAACCTGCACGTAATACTTGAAAAATGAAATAGCCATAACCTGGGCTCCCCTGCCCGTCATAAGGTGAAAGTAGACACCTCGTGCAGCCTTACAACCTTCCTGATATAACATCTCGCATAACCCTCTGCCGAGTAAACGGTCCTGACTGAAAGATAAGATGGGCTGACCTCATCGGCCGACTACTGGTCGAACGCATCCACGAACTCGTACGATGGTTAACTAAACTTGGGCCTAACACCCTCGTGACCCCACCACCTGGCGGGACCACCTCGAACAGACCCCACAACATTGCAGGCCGCGGGTTGACCCGCGATCGGTCCTCAACCCGACCCGCTATCGCGCAAAACTCTTGTTCCCCGATCCGGAACAATCTCACTAATCAAGTTACGAAAACCTAGTGGTCTTCTTAGCTCAACTACCCTCTTTCATTCCATACTACTCAGGGACTTATCACACAAATATATCTCACGTGCACTATGCACTCCGATAAAGTCAAACATAAAATACATCTTTACTCGAGACGGCCTTACCTCTAAGGTCTCCACGTGTAAAACTCTAAAACTACACTTTTCCTATCCCCAATCTTACGGTTAACTAACCATGATTTCTAATCACAATTTACACAATGTTATCAACGTAACACTTAAGATATACTTATCTTATCACACATACAATCTCAGAGGTTAAGGATATACACGAATCATCGCTTCTCCTCCTCTGCCGTTCAATCAATCACCTTTGTTGGGCGCATAGCTAGGGAGGTGATGAACTAGCCACCGATCCCGGCGTCGAGTCTCTACATCCGCGTCACCTGCAGTGGACAATTTCTCGCAAAATGGCCCTGCTGGCCGCAAGCATAACAAGCTGTCGAAGAAGTACGACACTCCCCATAATGACACTTACCACAACGGCCATACCGAGGTGGGGGTGGCCTCCCCTTTTTCTCCGAACCACTGAATCCGCAACTGATCTGGTAGGCTGAGTCCTCCTACTTACATCCCTCCTACTAGGACACCCTTTCGACACATGGCCTCGACTACCGCAGTAAAACAAGCACCAACAAAAGATGACATTCCTCGGGATAACGTCGCGCGCATTGTGAATACGAGGAAAATCAATCCACCGGGGAACTGACGTGTATCGTGAATCGAAGCCACGGAGCTCGACCACTCCTGCATACCGAACGCCCCGAAGTCATGGAGGACCACTCCGCCTGGCGAGGCGCATAATCAATCTGGCCGAGAAGGTCCGCCTTGATAGTTACCAAATGACCGCTGCTCGCCTCTTCACTGATCTTGGTTAACCGTCGATCCACACGTTTCTCGGCTGCACGCTGGCAGACTGTGAGCCATGCTCGATCTGGCCCGAAGAGCTACTCTTGCACAACCCTCTCTTAGATAATCATCAAGACCTGTGATGAATCGGTACATAATATACTCTCTGGTAGCCAAATCCATAGCTAATAACAGGGTCGCCTCTTTGCAATCCATACTTTCCATTTACTGGTCGTGGAACTGAAGATTCAAATATCATGGCCGTAGTAGGAACTGTTGCCGTCGTGCTAAACTCTGCTGGGGCTGCCGATGTCGCAGAACTCCCCGAAAGAAGCACCACCCTAGGTGATGATTGGGCCTGTGCCCTCGTAACCCTCTGTGCTCTACTCGCAACTCCCTGGGATGCCTTACCCTTCTGGGCCCGGGTTGCCTTACGCGGAGGCATAACGGTAAGGGAAAGAAATACGTTAGAGGGGTCCAACTTATAACACAGCTCTAAGCACGATCTCAGAGTGAGAAGAATGGAAACCAATCCTAAATATCCTATAGCCTCCTGATTATTGGTGTGGTGCACAACACACCGATAATCAAGACTCTACTAGATACGGTCTGTAGACACTTTCCGAGGATTAACTGCTCTGATACCACTTTTGTCATGACCCGAGCCCTGGCCCGTGACTGGTGCCTTACCCCGGGCACCCAAGTAGACATACATCAGAGTAATCAGCGGAATATAAGACAAGACATGAAATAACATGAAGTGTGAAACAGTTATCTGAGAAAAGTTGCCTTTCGGCATATATATATAAAAACTTAAATCCGAACAGTTACATCCCTTTTACAAACTCTGCCCACAACAGTACTACAGACCTCTAAGAATGTTATAACAACAATGGCGGGACAGGGCCCCGCCATACCCCTGAATGTAAGTACCTACAACGACAGGGGACTATACCCAAGATAAGCCTCCGGAGAAACGGAGCTCCCCAAAATGACGTGACCACTTGGCGAGGATCAACAACTGATGTACCTCTACCTGCGGCATGAACGCAGCCCCCCGAAGGAGGTCAGTACAACAGGTACCAAGTATGTGAAACTGAAAATACTGTAAATGAAATCATAGTAGTATATATATAAAGCAGGAGACATGTATGATAACCAAACTACAGTTCACAATAAATAAGCAGTCATGTCAAGTCAGGGACTCACGCCCTCAAAGTCATCACTCAAATATAACTATGGGTCTCACGCCCACAACATCAATCATGCCCGTGGAATACCTTCCTCACTGCCGGCAGTCTGCGAGGTAATTAACACCAAGGAATACACATGAACACCAGGTCCCACCTGTGTCATAATAAAACCGTACGGGGTAAGTACGAAGGCATAGCCGACTACTAAAACCCACAGTACCAACAATGCCATAAACTGTATCACGAGGTCTTTCTAGATCGCCATGATCGGCGGCCACTCGCCCGCAGATATCAAATGCGCGCATCTAACTCGAACTTCCCGCACTCGCGATAGGCCACACACATAGACGCACGAGGTATTCCCGCCGAGGGTAGCTACTCCCGCGATCGCCCCGACTCGCAGACGCGTGGCCACATAGACCGCATGAGGTATTCCCCGCTAACACTGGAACTCTCGTAGCTCGCATAGGTCCCCGGACCATGAGGTATTCTCAAATCATAGTCACACATTGCCTCGAGTTATACCCGCGACGGAGCGACAACCCCGGTATCATGTCAAGTGGTGAGTGGTACAATACTATCATAATGGCTTATCGTTAAACAACATAAGCACAATCAAGGGAAACCCCTTTACACAAACATCACAAGATACTAACACACGTAGCATCCTAACATGTTTACTTATCAAAGCAACAAGAAAGTATTACAAGGCTATCACAAACCAACACAATCAAGTTATTCACACAATGTACTTTCTACTTTATGTTAACAAGTTCGGGTTTTTATCCCCAAAGTAATTCATACATTAACTCTTTAAAAGATCCGTTTCTTTCACAAAAGTCACACAATACCCGTAGTATAAAAATAGAGTGACTATCTTTTTAAGTAAACCAAAACACTTTCCTTTGTAAAATCAAGTAACAACATTATTTTCCAAACGTTCAAGTTTGCCTAATTTCAAATGCTCAAGTTTCTCATTTTCGAAAGGTTTCGTAGTTCATAGTTTTAATCACTTAATAATATAATTCTCCTTTAAAACTATTTGAGAAACATATGCCTTATGTGTGAGTAGGTTATTCTTGTTTATAACAATCTTATTAAAGCAGCCATGATCTAGGAAATGTAATATCATTTTGTCTCATCTTAGCTTCTATGCAGATGGAGGTTCTCTTGGTTTTCATAATACTTTATTAGTCAATACATTTCCCTTTATTAGCGCTGCTGTGGTTTGTTCGATACTTATTCTCATTTCCGAAATCAGTAAAACATTATTCCTTTACAAACCAAGTACTCATTACTCACGAATGAGGTTTCACACTTTTTAACAAAATTCATATTAATTCAATTAAGTCAAGTCTCTTAACTTTTAAAATCAATAAACCATACTTTTTATCTCTCTTAAGTCGTTATACCTAACTTCCCATAAAGCTAGTATAACTCTTAAGCTTTTAAAACCAAGTATTACTCTTCTTTCAAAAAGGTTTCTTAATTCTTTTGAAATACTTCAAGATTCTTATTATTTAAACTCAAGTCAAAAGACATCGGAGTAAAACCACGTTCAGTTAACACACGACGCTTCATCACTATATATATATTCTTTTAAAATATCATGCTCAAGAGGATAGGAAGAATCACATACCTCGCGACGATAATCGACTATTAGCAAAACGCTCCACGGCTATAACCCGGCTAGCCTTGTCCACCATTCAAGTAGAACATGCTACTCGCAGAACATTCAACCTATAAAGGCCATATACGTCTATCAACGTCTAGACTACTCTGTAGAATATTCTAAGCAGTGGGTTCTCTATTCTACGGAAAATCGGGCAGCACTTCCCTACCCGTTAAACTACACAAGTCTACTGCAAATACAGTCCTATGTAAGTACAGTTTAATCTTCTTCTTTAATATTCTTCTGATGTGATTTCAGTTCAATTCTTTTCTGTAATATCCTTCTATTACAGTTCAATTCTCTTCTGTAATATCCTTCTATGTGTCTTATATTCATTTCTATACTACTACAGTATGTAATTTCCAATTACAATAGAAGGACAAGAGTATTTACCTCGATAAGCCCAAAATTATCCAAGTTTAAATGTCGATCCTGAGCAACGTTTAGCTTCTACTCGGCGCCCAACCCGCCCAAACAACCCTTAGAAGTTCTACGCTTCTTCTTAATACTTCAACCGGCATGAAGATTTTCCTTAGGGTTTCGTTTTGTGGTGAAGGAAGTATAATAGTATTTCTGGGCTTTTAGTATAGGTGTAACCTTGGAATACTACAAGGTATTTGGGCCAAGGTATTTTGGAATAGTAACAATACTTTTCTACCAAGGGGGGGGGGGTGTATTTCACGAGAACAACTCAAGGTAGGGGGGTACTTTCGGCTAGTACCACAAAGGAAGGGGGGAGTACTTCTCGGCCAAAAGGCCTCACAAAGGGGGAGGGGTGCTCTTTGGACGAGAGCAACAAGAAGGGGGGAGGATTTTCAAGACTTGGAAATTATTTGTGGATAAAGAAGTCTTCAACTAAGGAGGGGTATTTATAGGCCAATCAATGGCCAAGATTAAGACAAGTGGTGGGCAAGTGTAGGGTGAGGATTTGGGCAAGTGTACCTTATCCATCTACCACACAAAAATATCACAAATATCCTACCTACTCCATGACTTGAAATCGTCCAAGAAAACGCCCACAAATCCGCCAACTTGAGGGTGACAAGTGTCGCCCTCTCGTTGGTCCAAAATATTTCATCTCTCGGAAAAATCCGCAAAATAATAAATGTTGCAACGTAATTTTCCTTCGCAAAGTCCGGAAAAGCGTTTAGTCGGAAAACCATTCTTTTGGGGTTGTGAACAAAATTTCGTCCCTTTGCCTACTTAAGGCTTAAACTTTTATCGTGCGCCCACGTACATACTGCGGAAATACGGTATAACAATATCAAATACGAACGGATGATAGATATACCCTTTCGCACGATCGCTGGCAGCGAGGTAAGAAATAAACCTACCACCGGCGTATTTGTGTTGCCGCTTCCACTCGATAAGCGCTCGCGAAATGGAACCGAACCAACTTTGTCCTACGATCCAGCGTTGGCATAACAAGAAGTCAACGATCCATACCCATAATGACATCAAAATCGACATCTCCACTCTATCAAGTATGCAGTGACGATCGTAAATAAACACCGAAAACCTCTATACACCCGCTCGGCTAACACCGAATCACCAGGCGTAGCTACCTCAAAAGGCTCTATCGACACCGGCTCCATCCCGATTCTACCCGCAATAAGAGGGGACACATAGGACAAGGTAGAACCTGAATCTATCAAAGCATAAACGTCACAGCATGAAATTAATAATGTACCTGTGACGACGTCCGGGGAAGCCTCCTGATCCTGGCGGCTGGCTAAGGAATATATGCAGTTACGTGGACGCTAGAATCGGAACCACCACCACGACCTCTCGCGGCTGCCGGTCGTGAGTACCCTACCTCCGGCGCATAACGCGAAGGAGAGGAAGACCCGGCAAGCGATCCTGCCGGCTGCCTTTGTACCACCCATGCCGCCTCTAGCGGACAATCTCTCCTCAAATGGCCTGTTGGCCACAAGAGTAACAAGCTCCGAGCTATGCGACACTCGCTAGTGAGACCTACCATCGAGCACAGAAATATGGGTGGTCTCGATCGGTGTGATTCTGCCTCCTGAAACCCGAAGTCCTCGAGCCACGACTGCTCTCGAATGACTGTTGATCGGACCTCACGCGAGAAAACCGTGAGGAGCACTCTGTCTTTTGGAATGTATACCTAGTTCGCTGCGAAATTTGTCCGCCTCAGCGCCTGAGACCTGCGTCACAGCCTCTTGGTGGCTGAGTCAATCTGGTCCTCCTCTCTCTATCCTCTATCCTGCGCATAGGCTGCGTCTAGCAATGTCCATGCGGGCTGAAGAGCCACCCCAAGCATCGATAATCATATGACGGTCTAGCCCCATCACATAACGATGAACTCTATCCGTCATGTCAGCTACAATGGTGTGCGCATGCCTGGCCAAGGAGTCAAACTCCAGGCTGTACTCCCTGATAGTCCTCTCATTCTGCCTCAAGGTCAAGAATCTATCTACACAGGCTCTCCTCATCTCAGGAGGCAAAAAGTGATCCATGAAGGCCTCTGTGAACTCCTCCCAAACAGCTGGAAGAGCATCCTCACCTCTCGACAGCTCCCATGACACAAACCAGTTCAACGCAATATCGCGTAACCGGTAAGAGGCTAGCATAACAGACTCAGTCTCTGAAGCCCTAAGAACCTGCATAGTCCGTTGTAGCTGTCGAATGAACTCCTGCGGATCCTCCTCAGACCTCGAACCATAAAACTCGGGCGGATGACAACCCAGAAAATCCCGAATCATAACCGCTCGGCTCTAGGGTTAGTTGCTCTGTCGTGCCGCCTGCTACTATACTGGTCAATAACCGGATCTGCTCCCCATAGTCTCTATACTCAGCTCCTGGCTGTGGGACTGGAGGCTCTGGTGCCGGAACCTCTGGAGCTACTGCCGCTCTCGGCTCTCTATCTGCCGCGTGTTTGAACTCGCCGACCGCCTACTACCTCGGGCATAGTGCGTGCTGAGTCCGTGTAACCCTCGAGTACCGCTAGCTCCTGCTGCTTTGCCTTGCCCTACAGGCCTGTCGCCTTAGTGGAGGCATAGCATTTCGTAAGAATAGGTCGGAGAGGATTCAACCTAATAAGGCGACTCTCTTGCTCGATCTCGGAGAGAGAAGAATGGAAACCAATCCTAAATGTCCTGCGACCTCACGATTATAGATGTGGTGCACAACACACGATAATTAAGACTCTACTGAACGCGATGCGTAGACACTTTCCGAGGACTAAGCGCTCGATACCACTTTTTCACGACACCTGGACGGGCGCGGTGCCCTACGGGCACCGTTCGGTATACATCAGAGAATAGCAGCGGAATATACACAACATACAACATTTAGACAATAATAACACAGGCTAGCCGATAAGGCCGCCTTCCATAAAATATGCATAATCAAAGAAAAACTGTACAACTCGGTTCTTATAGCCCCAAACGACATGTGACTACGGACCTCACAGGAATAACAACAGTGGCGGGACAGGGCCCCGCCATACCTCTGAATTTACATAAATCTGCAACATTAGGGAAAAATTGTATAAAAAGACAAGCCTCCGGAGAAATGGAGCTTGGCGTCGATAAGTGATCCTGGCATGAGGATCCACCACCGCTACCACTACTGGCGTGAGCGCAACCCCAGGAAGAGTCGGTACACAATATGTACTAAGTATGTAAAGCGGAAAATCTGTAATTACATCATAAGTTTAAAACAAGTAGGACATGTATGATAACAAAATTACGATTACACAATGCCTTACTAACAATGAGAGTAAGCGATAGTATCGTCTGACATAAAAATAGGAAGCTCACGATTAAAGCAGGACCATCCGTCCGCAGTATCATTAAGCAATCCTACTACTGGACTATTTCACCCGCATAGGTCGTGTGGACCCGCATGAGGTATTCCTCGCATAGGCTGTATCCGCCCGCATTGTTACACCCCGTATTTACAGGACATGTTTTAAGAACGTACGTAAGAACTCACAAGTGTTGAGATTTGAGACTTGTAAAAATTTATGGAAAATATGAAATTGTCGAAAATCGTATTATTATGACGAATGGGAGGGCGACACGTGTCACCCCCCTTATTATGCCTTGGACGATTTTTTTTTAGCAAGGGCTAAAGGGTCATTGAACCTTTGTTGCAAGACAAGTCTTGCAACTTGAGGCTAGATATTATTGACTAAAGTCAAAGGTCCTGATAGTCTTGATATTTTGTAGACTACATCTAAACCACCCATGTGTTTATATCATAACCTCCAAGGTGCTATATATTACTACTAGTAGAGAGCTAACACTTAGAAAAATATTACACAAATTGAAGAACTCAAAGGAAGAGCTCTGGTTCCCTCCATTCCTAAAGGAGAAAAATTTGTTTCTTGTTCATTCAACTCCCACTTTAAACCAAGGTTCTTGAGGTAGTGTAAGCATATCTCAATAGAAAAATCTTGGGAAAAGGTAGTTTTAGGGTTAGTCGCAAAGCGAAAACCTAATGGTCTTTCTAGGTTTTGTTTGGAGATTTGAAGGATAATTGTTGGTGTTGTTCTAAGGGTCTCAACAAGCGGATTGAAGTGTCTTGGAGAGGCTCTAAACTACTAAGGAGCGACTTCGGATTGGAGTTGGATTAAGAATCGTTAAGGTATAATCTTGTCTTTTAAAGGTGTCACAAGATTACATATTTATATTGTTGTTGTTAGCTTTACTTGTTGCTAGCATGAAGTTGATAGGTTGAAGTTATAAGTATTATGCATTGCTTGTAGCTAAATCCGAAATGTTATGCAAGCCACTTGAAAATTGGATTACTAATTGGTCGTTTATTAGAAATCGTCGCATGTTACTTACTTGAAGATTATGGTTATTATAATCAAATGCGACTTGATATCTTGTTATGCTACCAATTTGGATTGAAATGGAAATTGGTTAAGAATTGGTATTGTTGAACTCAAGGTGGCCGAATTTGGACTTATAGTTTGTTTTAGTTTGTTATCGTTGTGGGGAGGAATTTTACACGTCTAGTAGGCGTGTAATCCCCTATTGATTAATTGCTTTGATTGTGCCTTAAATGTGGCGTGTTTGGTTATTGTATTCGGCCTTGAAAAAGGTGGCAAGTTAGTAAAAACAAATGAGGTGCTGTCCGATTTTCCGTAGAATTTAGCGACTTGACACTTATAATATTCTACGTTTGAAGTAAGGCCTTAATAGGCGTATTGTGAATATTATAGGTTGACATACTGCAGGCGGGACTTTGTACTTGGCAAGTGGTTTGACGGCGAGGTATGTAGAACTTTTCCTATCCTTTGAGCATGACTAGTTACACGTATATAGTGCGGTAGGCGTCTGAGAGCTTGATATCCTTTACTAGTTTATTGAATGGCCAAGTCGGGTGAGTTAGGAGATTAACTCACTTCTTTGAAAGTATTAAGGATGTCTAATGTTTTATTAAAGTTAAGGAGTTGAAGAGTTTTAAAGTATGTGATACTTGTTCCGTTTTAAGCGTATAAGTCACTTGGATAGGAAATTGTATTTGGCTAAGGTATAAAGTGAATATAACGACTTTATGGGAGTTGGTTATATTTGCTTTATGGAAGGATAAATGACTTGTTCTAATGAAAGACAATTTGATTTTAAGGCATCAATTGCCTAAGGTTTTATAATAAAAGAGTCACTTGATTTTAGAAACCTAACTTTATGTCTAAAGGTATTGTGACTTGTCTTGAAAAGAGATTTTGACTTGATACTACGGTTTATAGTATCTTGGAAGTTCTATATGAAAATGAGTCGTTTTTAAAAGGTTGAAGTCACGTAGTACTTTGGGTTAAATTCGGATTTTTATAAAGACCTGTTAGTGCCTTAAGTAAACTAAAATGAGAGTGTAGCGAATAAGACTAATAAGAAGTTAGGGGATTTCTAACTTGCTTATTTATTGTATGATGATAGGTTGAGATAGGGTAAGAGTATAAGTGAGTGTAAACCCCAAGAGCTATACCACCTTCTCCGGGATAAGAGTATAAATGAGGGTAAACCCCGAGGCGTTATACCACTGTTTTATTACCTTTTCGAGGTAAGAGTATAAATGAGGGCAACCCGAGGCGTTATACCACTGCCGGGGTAAGAGTATAAATGAGGTAAGAACCTAAGGCGTTATACCACTGTTTCTATGGGTTGCTACCCATGATTTGATCGGGAGGCTCGTTGTGATGTTATGCGTATTCCTTTGATTTACTCATTGTTAGTAAGACATTGTGTCTGTAATTACATTATCATACATGTCTCGGCTTTGTTTTAAACTTATGTTGTAATTACAGTACTTTCGATTTTCATACTTAGTACATATTGTGTCTTGACTCCGCTTCCGGAGGCTGCGTTAATGCCACAGAAAGGGTAGCGGTGGCGGATCCACATTCTTAGGATCACTTATCTGAAGAAAGAAGCTCCATTTATCCGGAGGCTTGTCTCTTTTAGTACGATCTTTTCCACGGTGTTGTAGATTTATGTACATTCGGGGTATGGCGAGGCCACTGTCCACGATTATTATTCTAAGTGCGTATTCACATATGTGGTTGAGGTAAGAAGCGATGTTATCTGATTGTACTTTTGATTTTGTTATATATATTGGAAGCGGCCTTATCGGCTAGCACAGGATGTTTATAGTTACACATATGTTTATGTTGTGTATGTTACGCTGCTATTCTCTGATGTATACCTTAGCAGGGTGCCCAGGTAGGGCACGATCGTGACCGAAGTGGTCGTGACAAAAGTAGTATCGAAGCGATTAGTCCTCGGAAAGTGTCTGAGCCGTGTCTAGTAGAGTCTTGATTATCGGTGTGTTGTACACCACATCTATAATCGGAGGCTGCAGGACATTTAGGATTAGTTTCCATTCTTCTCTCTGAGATCGTGCGGTAATTAGTGTCTTATTAGGTTGAATCCTCTCGACCTAGTCTTATAAACGATATGCCTCGCGGAAGGCGGCGAGCCCGAGAAGGGCAAAGCGGCATGAGGCGGTACTCGAGAGGTTACGGGCTCGAGCGCGGACTATGCACGAGGTAGTAGTGGTCGGCGAGTTCAGCCACGCTTGAAGTTTTAGAGGAGGCGAGGCGGCGTAGCTCGAGAGGTTCCGTGCAGACCCTCCAGTTCCCGGCCCGCGAGTATAGAACTATGGGAGCGGTCGGTTATTGACGATATAGTAGTCGAGCGGCCGAGCGCAGCGGCGACCCTTTAGGCGGTTTGCGGATTAGGGATTTTTACGAGATGTCATCCACGAGTTTTATGGTTGAGTGCGATGAGGATCGCGGGAGTTCGTTCAGCGGCTCTGACGGACCATGCAGGTTCTTAGGGCTTGAGACCGAGTGCATTACGCTAGCCTCTTACCGGTTGCGCGATATGGCGTTGAGCTGGTTTGAGTCGTGGTTGCTTCGAGGGTGATGATGCTCTTCCGGTGTTTGGGAGGATTTTGCGAGGCCTTCATGGATCACTTTTTGCCTCACGAGATGAGAGAGCCGGGTAGCGATTCTTGACCTTGAGAAGCGAGCAGGAGGCTGTCGGGAGTATAGCAGAGTTTGACTCCTTGGCGGTTATCGCATACTATTGTAGCTGACATGGCGGATAGGGTTCATCGTTATGTGATGGGGCATGACCGTCATATGATTACCGCATGCTTGGGTGTGGCTCTCCAGCCCGGTATGGGCATCGCCGGATGCGAGCCTATGCGAGGATCGAGGATAGAGAGGAGGACGGTGACTCGAGCAGCCCGAGGCGGGACATCGTGGTCTCGAGGCGATTTTAGCGGACAGCCTGTGTGAACGAGTCCACTTTCCGGCCCGGCCGAGTGCTCGCAGCGATTTTACGGCAAGAGGATGCGGCGGAAGTCGGTCGGGGCGGTCGGGCTCGGGACTTGGGATTTGAGGAGGCGAGGCGTCACCGATCGGGACCATCCACACCTCAGTGTGCTCGATGTGGTAGCTTCCACCAGGGCGAGTGTCGCAGAGCTTCGGGAGCTTGTTACTCGTGTGGCCAGCAGGGCCATTTAAGGAGTGATTGTCCGTCGAGGGGAGGCATGGGTGGTACGGTGCGGTGGCGGGATCATTGCGAGTCTTCTCATACGTGGTTATGCGCCGGGGCGGAGTACTCGCGGACGAGCGGGCGCGGTAGAGTCGTGGTGGTAGTTCGATTCTAGCGATCCGTAACGCATATATTCTCTAGCCGGCCGCCCGGGATCGGGAGGCTTCACGGCGTCGTCCGCGGTACATTCGCGATTTGTTTGTGATGTTTATGCTTTGATAGATCGAGTTCTACCTTGTCCTATGTGTCCCCCTTGTTGAGGTAGAATCGGGATAAGCGATCGATAGAGCCATTTGAGTAGCTACGCCTATGGGAGGTCGGTGTTAGGCGGCGGGTGTCTGAGGTTGTCAGGTTTATATTCTGATCGTCGGACCACTTGCAGACTTGATAGAGCTAGAGATGGCGATTTTGATGTCATTATGGGTATGGATGGTTGGCTTCTTGTTATGCCAACGTTATTGTAGGCGAGTTGGTTCGGTTCGATTTCTGGCGAGGCGATTATCGAGTGGAGGGCAACACAACATCGTCGAGGGTAGGTTTATTTCTTACCTCAAGGCTAGGAAGATGGTGCGAGAAGAACATCTATCATACGGTTCGGGTATTTGATTGGAATTTGAGTACGATTCTTGATCGATATCGATGGTTAGGAGTTTCAGATGTGTTCCCGGATGATCTTCGGGCATCCCTCCCGAGAGGAGATTGAGTTTTGTATTGACCGCGTTGCGGACACTCGACCTATTTCCATTCGCCATCTGAGGATGCTTTCTTGAGTTGAGGAGTGAAGGACGGTGAAAGATTTCTTTGGAGAAAGGCTTTATCGGGCCTAGTGTATCTCACGAGGGCGCCGATTTTGTTTGTGAAGAAGAAGGATGGGACGCTGCGTATGTGTGTTGATTACGAGCGGTGAATAAGGTAACCATTAAGAATAAGTACCCTCCCGGGATTGATGATTTGTTTGACGATTGCGAGTGCGAGTGTTTCTCAAGATAGACTGCGATGCAGTTATCATCAAGTTCGAGTTCGAAGCGAGACATCCCAAAAGCGTCGGGACGGTATGGGCACTATGAGTTGAGTTATGTCTTTCGGTTTGACCAGCGCTCAGCGGTATTTATGGATTTGATGAACCGGGTGTTCAAGCCATTCTTGAATACATTTGTGATAGTATTCATTAGCGACATCTGGTTTATTAGCGGACAGAGCGAGGCATGCAGATCGCGAGGCGGTGCTTAGGGTTCTCCGGCCGTGATTATCGCCAAGTTCTCAGTGTGAGTTTTGGTTGGCCTCGGTGGCATTCACAGGGGCATATTATTGGGGCGATGGTGTTCGGGTGGATCGGCAAAGATTGAAGCGATCAGTCTTGGCGAGACCTCTACTCTGTCGACCACCGAGCGGCCCCGTGATTGCCTTACAGGCACCTAGTGACACAACATCAGTGTCAGTGGAACATAAAACATATACATGAAACAAGTGAAGTACAAAGCGATGTCGAGGAAAACTTGCCTTTCGGCATATATAAATAACAACTTTTACAAATGAGCAGTTTAATCCTTTTCACAAACCACGCTTGCGACACTACTACGGACCTCTAAGAAATGATACGACAACGATGGCGGGATGAGGCCGCCATACCTGAGATAAACACCTACAACAACGGGGACTATACCCTTGATAAGCCTCGGGAGAAAGCGGAGCTTTCCCGAAATCTTTGACTGTGACCTAAGGCGAGGATCAATGATGGTGTACCTTTACTGCGGCATGACGCAGCCCCGAAGAGTCGATAACAGTACCAAGTATGTGGCGAAAATAAATCGTAAATGAAATCATAGTAGTCTATATAAGCGGGAGACATGTATGATAGCGAGCTCTGATTCACCAATAAATAGCGGTCATGTCAAGTCGGGGACTCGCCGCCTCAAAGTTACCTGATAAAACCGTGCGGCAAGTGCGAAGGCATAGACTACTAAGACCCAGTGCCAAAAATACCACAAGCGTATCCGAGGTCTTTCTAGACCGCACGTGTCGAAGGCGGCTCGCGCCAATATCAATGTGCGCGTCTATCCACTGGAACTCTCGCTGACTCGCATAGGTCTGCGGACCCGCATGGTATTCCTCGAATCATGGTCCCAGACACTTTGGTATACCGCGTCGAAGCTAACCCTCGGTATCCGCCTAGGCTCCAACCCGCGTAGTCTCGAAAAGACCGCGTAGTCTCAGCGGACGCATGAATCCGCGTCGGGCTAAACACCGGAATGATCAATCCACGAGCTGCGCTCCGCGTAGTCACGAGGACCGCGTAGGCCGTAAGACCCGCATCAAGGGTGGCAAGCCCTCGGTATAATAAGTCAAAGGGTATGTGATACAATAATAGTACAGCGGGCTTAACGTTTAACAACGTAAGCACAAAGAATGACCCCTTACATCACGATCACACAAGATACTAACACGTAGCATCCTAACATTTTCACTTATCACATCAACAAGAAAGTATTTACAAGGCTATCTCAAACCAACACAATCAAGTTATTCACACAAGAGGTACTTTAAGCTAACAAGTTAGGGTATCTACCCTAAAAGTACTTCATACATTAAATCTTTTTAAAAGATCCGTTGCTTTCACATAAGTCACCTGATACGTAGTATAAAATAGAGTATTATCTTTTTAAATAAACCAAAACACTTACCTTTGTAAAATCAAGTAACAACATTATTTTCCAAGCGTCGAAGTTTGCCTAATTTCAAATGTTCACGTTTCTTATTTTAGAAAGGTTTAAGTAGTTCATAGTCTTATTCATTTAAGAATATAATTCTCCTTTAAACAATCGAGAAACATAAGTCTTATATGTGAGTAGGATATTCTTGTTTATAACAATCTTATTACGGTAGTGATCTAGGAAATATCATTTTGTCATCTTAGCTTATGCGGATGGAAGTTTCTCTTGGTTTTAATAATACTTAATTAGTCAAAACATTTCCTTTTAATTATTTGCGATGGTTTGTCGATACACATTCGATTTCGAAATCGGTAAAAACATTCTTAAGCGTTATACCTAACTTCCCATAAAGCTAGTATAACTCTTAAGTTTTCAAAACCAAGTATTACTTAACTTTCAAAATGATTCCAAAATCTTTTGAAATACTTCAAGTTCTTTATTAACACACAAGCGGTTATAATTCAAATCAGTTACCTTATTAAAAACCATATGTATTTTCTCACCAACATAAAGGTATAACCAACTTCATAAAGCCGTTATAACACTTTATGTTTTAAACAATCAAATACATTTTATGCGTCGTCTGTACTACATAGTTCACACATTTCATGCTAGAAGAGATAGGAAGAGGTTCACATACCTCGCGACGATTATCGACTAATAGCAAAAGCGCTCAGTACCTCAAACCGTCGACTACTCCTTAGTCGAAGATTACGTCACCGTAGCACTTGACTATAAGGCCACAGCGACATTAAAATCTAGATCTTAACGTAGAACATTCTACGAAAATTTGTGGCCACACGCGGCGTAAATCTCCTCTCTCTAACGGGGCGGCTACAAGCCAACGAGGTTAATCATCTAACGAGCGGTACAATTCTACTCACGGTACTACTACCTGAGTCTCTGTAATACTGATCTATGTAATTCTGATTCGATGCGATTCTTGGGCTTAAGTCAAAAGACATTGCCAACTAACTACGTTGAGTACTATATATAGTATACTTGACTATATATTCGGACAACATGTAATTTCCAATACAATAGAGGGACAAGATATTTACCTCGATAAGCCCAATTATCAGTATAAAGTCGATCACGGGCAATCGTTTGGCTCGACTCAGGCGCTCGGCCGCTCCAAACTACCCTTAGAAGTTCTAACCAACTTCACATACTACTCCAACTAACCATGGAGATTTTCCTTAGGGTTTCGGTTTGGTGGTAGCGGGAGTATAATAGTATTTTACGGGCTTTCGTATAGGTATAACCTTAGAATACAACAAGGTATCTGGCTAAGGTAATTTGGGCATTATAACAATACTTTTGAGAGTATTTCTACCAGAGAGGGGTATTATCAGAAAGCAACTAGGCTGGGGGTACCCGGCCACACTACTAGGAGGGGAGGGTTCTCGTGAGAGCCACTAGGCAGGGGAGGACATCTCGGCAAGAGGCCTCGCGAAAAGGGAGGAGGAAGGCTCTCAAGACTTAGGCATTTTGGATGAAGAAGTCTTCAACCTTAGAGGTATTTATAGGTCAAGGATGGCCAACCAAGGCCAATCAATCCGTGTGTTAGGCAAGTGTAGGGCTAGGATTTACCAAACACAAATATCCTACCTACCCTTGACTTTGTGCGAGCACAAAAGCGTGCCAAGCTTAGCCATTTTCGTCGATGGGCGATTTGAAGTCCACGATGAGAGGGTGCCAAGTGGCGCCCTCTTGTTGATCGACAACGTTCGTCTCGGAAAAATCCGCATAAAAATTAGAAATGACATGGCGGAAATTCCCTACGAGGCGTGAAAGCGTTTAGTCGAAAAAGCGACTCTAAGCGGGTGTTGTGCACAAACATAATCGGCCAAGTCACTTTGCCTACTCGAGGCTTTAAACTTTTATCGTGCGCCTACGTACATACTGAAATACGAGGTATAACAACTCCGTGAGTGCGCGATTTCTTAGAAATTTGGCGAGTTATTATCGTAGGTTTATGGAGCGGTTGCCGATTTCAGCAGATTGACTAAGTGACTGAGCGGCCAAGTTCCGATGGGCGAGGGCTTGCGAGAAGGGTTTCGATTCTTTGAAGGAAAGGTTGACTACATCTCGATTCTTACTCTTCTGAGGGTTAGGCAGATGCGTGATCTATTGTGATGCCTCGGGTATCGGGCTAGGGTGTGTTTTGATGCGGCATGGCAAGGTTATAGCCTATGCTTCCGGAATTACAGGCATGAGAGAATTACCCACCCATGACTTAGAGTTAGCGTGGTTATTCATGCCTTGAAGATTTGGAGACACTATTTATGCGGGGTTTATGTGGATATTTACTACAGACCACAAGAGCCTCAGGTATATCTTGAGGCGTTTGAACAGAGGCGAGGCGGTGGTTAGAGTTCTTTGAAAGATTATGATGTTGATATTCTCTACCATCGGGAAAGCCAACGTAATTCTTGATGCCTTAGTGCGTAGATCGATGGGAGCACATCGGAGTGCGACCATAGAGACATAGTCTGTCGAATCCACGATTCGCGAGCCTTGGGGTTCGATTGATCGATCTGGCGATAATGGGAGTGCAGGTTCGTGAGGTTGCGAGTCTTCCATCGTTGATGAGGTAAAGCGGCGATTTGAGACCCAGTGTTAGTGCGGTATCGTGGCGCACTCTTGGGAGGAGAAGAGTCTTTTCGAGTAGCGCTGATGGGTCTTTGAGATTTGGCTGGTTGTGTGTTCCCGATGTGTCGAGCCTTCGGCGGTGCAGGGAGGCGCGGTGCTAGTTATTCTATTCATTCGAGTCGACCAAGATGTACCACGACCTCGGATGTTTGTATTGGTGGGATGGCACGAAGAGGGGCGTGGCGAGTTTTGTTGCCTGATGTCCTAATTGCCAGCGGTCAGTCGAGCACGAGGCCCGGTGGATTATTGCGAGCTATTGAGATTCCGACTTGGAAGTGGGAGATGATCAACATGGACCGTTCTGAGGTTACCTCGTACTCGGAGGAAATGCGACTCCATTTGGGTTATTGTTGGCGGTGTGAAATCAGCCTATTTCCTTCCCGATCGGGGCAGCGTTTTGGTGAGACTATGCGGTGTACATCGAGAGATTGTGAGACTCACGGTGTCGGTGTCGATTATATCTGATAGGAGCCGGTTCTGAGATAACCGGAGATCTTTCGAAGAAGTCTAGGACACAGTGAGTCTTAGTATAGCATTTCATCCTCGGTGGCAGGCGGCGAGCGTACTATCCGACAACGAGGATATCTGCGAGCTGCGTGATTGATTTCGAGGTAGATGGGAGGATCATTTGCCTCTCGTGGAGTTTGCTTATAATAACGACTACTATTCGATATCTGAGATGGCGCCATACGAGGCTTTATATGGCGGAAATGCAGTCGCCGATCGGTTGGTTCGATGTGGGATAAATGCGATTAGTTGGCGAACTTGGTACAGCGAGAGTTGTGGATAAGGTGAAGCTTATCGGGAAGTATTAGCGGCCAGTCGGCGAAGTCATATGCGGATAATCGGCGGCGTTTGGAGTTTGGTGAGCGATTGGGTCTTGAAGGTGTCACCCATGAAAGGTGTGATGAGATTCGGTAGAAGAAACTTCATCCCAAGGTACATTGGGCCTACCATATCGTCCGTAGAGTGGGCAAGGTTGCCTCTGAGTTGGATCTGCCGTCGAGTTAGGCGGTACATCCGGTCTTCCATGTTTCTATGTTGCGGAAGTGTATCGGTGATCGAGAGTTTTCCTACTAGTGAGGTCCGGTGTGGAGGATTATCGTATGAGGAGAGTCCCATGCGATACTCGTCGCGGTCGAGCGTGCGGACCAAGGATGTAACTTAGTCAAAGTCCTGTGGAGAAATGATAACCGGGAGGAGATGACTTGGGAAGAGGAGGAGGACATGTTGAGGAGGTATCCTCACTTATTTCCTATACCTTCAGGTAATTCATTTTCCCTTACTTGTCAAGTTTTAATTGATGTATCTCTTTTGCTTAAATGTTTTTATGTGGCCATGTGTGGCATTTTTGGTATGTCGGGGTTGTGAAAGGAAACTATGTCGCTAATAATAAGTTTGACTCCGAAAGAACATTCGGGGACAAATGTTTCTAAGGGGGGAAGAATGTTACACCAGTATTTACAGGACGTGTTTTAGAGCGTGCGTAGAACTCACAAGTGTTGAGATTTGAGACTTGTAAAAATTTATGGAAAATATGAAATTGTCGGAAATCGTATTATTATGACGAATGGGAGGGCGACACGTGTCAACCCCCCTTATTATGCCTTGGACAATTTTTTTTAGCAAGGGCTAAAGGGTCATTGAACCTTTGTTGCAAGACAAGTCTTGCAACTTGAGAACTGATAATATTGACTAAAGTCAAAGGTCCTGATAGTCTTGATATTTTGTAGACTACATCTAAACCACCCATGTGTTTATATCATAACCCTCCAAGGTGCTATATATTACTACTAGTAGAGAGAGAGCAACTTAACAGAAAAATATTACACAAATTGAAGAACTTCAAGGAAGAGCTCTCGGGTTCCCTCATTCCTAAAGGAGAAAAATTTGTTTCTTGTTCATTGACTCCCGCTTTAAACCAAGGTTCTTGAGGGTAGTGTAAGCATATCTCAATAGAAAAATCTTGGAAAAGGTAGTTTCGGGTTAGTCATAAGCGAAAACCTAATGGTCTTTCTAGGTTTTGTTTGGAGATTTGAAGGATAATTGTTGGTGTTGTTCTAAGGGTCTCAACAAGCGGATTGAAGTGTCTTGGAGAGGCTCTAAACTACTAAGGAGCGACTTGAGTTGGATTAAGAATCGTTAAGGTATAATCTTGTCTTTTAAAGGTGTTACAAGATTACATATTTATATTGTTGTTGTTAGCTTTACTTGTTGCTAGCATGAAGTTGATAGGTTGAAGTTATAAGTATTATGGATTGCTTGTAGCTAAATCCGAAATGTTATGCAAGCCACTTGAAAATTGGATTACTAATTGGTCGTTTATTAGAAATCGTCGCATGTTACTTACTTGAAGATTATGGTTATTATAATCAAATGCGACTTGATATCTTGTTATGCTACCAATTTGGATTGAAATGGAAATTGGTTAAGAATTGGTATTGTTGAACTCAAGGTGGCCGAATTTGGACTTATAGTTTGTTTTAGTTTGTTATCGTTGTGGGGCGGAATTTTACACGTCTAGTAGGCGTGTAATCCCCTATTGATTAATTGCTTTGATTGTGCCTTAAATGTGGCGGGTTTGGTTTTTGTATTCGGCCTTGAAAAGGTGGCAAGTTAGTAAAAACAAAGGAGGTCTTGTCAGATTTTCGTAGAATTTAGCGACTTGACACTTATAATATTCTACGTTTGAAGTAAGGCCTTAATAGGCGTATTGTGAATATTATAGGTTGACATACTACGGCGGGACTTTGTACTTGGCAAGTGGTTTGACGGCGGTATGTAGAACTTTTCCTATCCTTTGAGCATGACTAGTTACACGTATATAGTGCGGTAGGCGTCTGAAGCTTGATATCCTTTACTAGTTTATTGAATGGCCAAGTCGGGTGAGTTAGGAGATTAACTCACTTCTTTGAAAGTATTAAGGATGTCTAATGTTTTATTAAAGTTAAGGGAGTTGAAGAGTTTTAAAGTATGTGATACTTGTTCCGTTTTAAACGTATAAGTCCCTTGGATAGGAAATTGTATTTGGCTAAGGTATAAAGTGAATATAACGACTTTATGGGGAGTTGGTTATATTTGCTTTATGGAAGGATAAATGACTTGTTCTAATGAAAAGACAATTTGATTTTAAGGCATCAATTGCCTAAGGTTTTATAATAAAAGGAGTCACTTGATTTTAGAAACCTAACTTTATGTCTAAAGGTATTGTGACTTGTCTTGAAAAGAGATTTTGACTTGATACTACGGTTTATAGTATCTTGGAAGTTCTATATGAAAATGAGTCGTTTTTTAAAAGGTTGAAGTACGTAGTACTTTGGGTTAAATTCCCGGATTTTTATAAAGACACATTAGTGCCTTAAGTAAACTAAAATGAGAGTGTAGGCGAATAAGACTAATAAGAAGTTAGGGGATTTCTAACTTGCTTATTTATTGTATGATGGTAGGTTGAGATAGGGTAAGAGTATAAGTGAGGTAAACCCCAAGACGCTATACCACCTTCTCGAATAAGAGTATAAATGAGGGTAAACCCCAAGGCGTTATACCACTGTTTTATTACCTTTTCGGTAAGAGTATAAATGAGGCAAACCCCAGATGTTATACCACTGCTTGGGGTAAGAGTATAAATGAGGTAAGAACCCTAAGGCGTTATACCACATGTTTCTATGGGTTCGCTACCCATGATTTGATCGGGAGGCTCGGCTGTGATGTTATGCGTATTCTGATTTACTCATTGTTAGTAAGGGCGTATCTTGTAATCTGTTATCATACATGTCTCGGCTTTGTTTTAAATTTATGTTGTAATTCTGATTACTTTCCAATTTTTCATACTTAGTACATATTGTGTCTTGACCCCTTCCAGGGGCTGCGTTAAATACCACGAGGAAAGGGTAAGCGGTGGCGGATCCACATTCTTAGGATCACTTATCGGCAGCGAAGCTCAGTTTATCAGGAGGCTTGTCTCTTTTAGTGATATTTTCCAGTGTTGTAGATTTATGTACATTCGGGGTATGGCGAGCCCCTGTCCGCCACAATTATTATTCTAGAGTGCGTATTCACATATGTGGTTGGGCTGTAGAACGATGTTATGCAGATTGTACTTTTGATTTTGTTATATATATTGGAAGCGGCCTTATCGGCTAGCACAGGATGTTTTATAGTTACGTGTGTTTATGTTGTGTATGTTCATTGCTATTCTCGATGTATACGAGCAGGTGCGGGTAGGGCACCAGTCGTGACCCGGGGTCGGGTCGTGACACGCATGGGACTATTTCACCCGCATAAGCCCATAAGGATTCGCATGAGGTATTCCTCGCATCGTGGGTAGCAAATCCACGGAAACAGGTGGTATAACTATCTTGGGGATTTACCCCTCAATTATACTCTTACCCTGAGGCAGGTGGTATAACGATCTTGGGGATTTACCCCTCAGATATACTCTTACCCTGGAGAAGGTGGTATAACTATCTTGGGAATTTACCCCTCAGATATACTCTTACCCTATCTCAACCGGCCATCATACATAAAGTAAGCAAGTTAAGAAATCCCTCTAACTTCTTATTCATATACACCCTCATTTTAGTTTACTTAAGGCACTAGCATATCTTTTATAAAAATCCGGGAATTTAACCCAAGTACTACATACTTCTACTCTTTAAAACAAATGACTCTTTTTAGTATAAAACTTCCAAGATACTATTAACCATAGTATCAAGTCGAAATTACGTTTCAAGAAAAGTCACAATACCTTTAGAGATAAAGTTAGGTTTCTAAATCAAGTGACTCCTTTTCATATAAAACCTTAGGCAATTGATGCCTTAAAATCAAATTGCCTTTCATTAAATCAAGTCATTTATCTTTCCATAAAGCTAATATAACCAACTTCCCATAAAGTCGTTATATTCACTTTATACCTTAGTCAAGTACAATTTCCTATCGAGGGACTTATACGTTTAAAACGAAACAAGTATCACATACTTTAAAACTCTTCAAGTCCCTTAAATTTAATAAAACTTAAGACATCCTTAATATTTTCAAAGAAGTGAGTTAATCTCCTAACTCACCCGACTTGGCTATTCATAAAACTAGTAAAGGATATCAAGGTCTTGTACGTCTACCACTATATACGCATAACTAGTCGTGCTCGAAAGATAAGAAAGTTCTACATACCTCTTTGGGTCAAGCCACTTGCCAAGTACAAAATCCCGCGTAGAATGTCAACCTATAATATCCACAATCGTCTATTAACGCCTTACTTCAAGCGTAGAATATTATAAGTGTAAAGTCTCTAAATTCTACGGAAAATCGGACATCACCTCATTTGTTTCTACTTACTTTGCCACCTTTTTCAAGGCGAATTCAATAACCAAGCACACCACATTTAAGGCCCAATCAATGCAACCAACAATAGGGGATTACACGCTACTAGGCGTGTAAAATTCCGCCCACAAACGATATCAAACTAATACAACTTACTAGGCCAATTGGCTAACTTGGGTACTATAACATCAATTCTTATCAATTTCCATTTCAATCAAGTTGTTAGCACAACATGATATCAAGTCGCAATCGTTATATGTTACACCCGTAGTTCCGGTATGTATGTGAAGGCGTGCGTGCGAGAATCTGACGGTAATTTTGGAAAGAAAGAAAGATGTGATTTTCGGCGAAAAAGTTTCCGGATTTTGTGAAGGAAAAAGGTTCGTTAATGGGAATTGGATTCCCAGATTTGGTATTCGGACTTTTTGGAATATTTGAGAATTATGAAATTTTATTTTCCGGAATTGGTCACGTGGGGCCGCGGGAGGAATTTACGGTTGTAGGGCTCACTTTATTTTTTTCGAGATTTTTGGCATTACGGATATTTTCAGAAGATGAAATATTTTGGACCAATAGGAGGGCGACATATGTCACCCCTAGGTGGCAATGTTGGACGAAATGGTGGTCAATGTTTGGCACATTTTTTGCCTTTAAAATGTCTAAAACATTTGGTCAAAGTCTTGAAGATATTTTGAGTAGTAGATAGATAAGTGGGACCCACACACACATAGCTCAATCTAGACCTTACACTTGCTTTGATCTTGGCCATTGATTGGCCTATAAATACCCTCTTAGTGCAAGACTAAAATTCATCCACACTTAGAGTTTTCCAAGTTTGAAATACTCCCTCCCTCTTGAGTGTAGCTCTCGGCTTTGCCTTGATTTTGTGAGCTAAAGTTGTCCAAAAATTCTTAAAATTTTAAGTGTTCTTCCTTAGTGTATTAGGAATATTATTAACCAAAAGTTAGAAAAGATTTCACACATTAGCCACTAAAAGTACCCTTGGCAGAGTTGCCTGATCAAAGCCTAAGTGTTCTTCACTTTTTGGAGTTGAAGTGTTAAGAGAAGTTGTTTAGAAACTTCTAAGGGTTGCTTGGAGCGGGTTGGAGCGTAAGGAATTGGAGTTAAACGTTGCTCAGGATCGACATATAATCTTGGATAATTTTGGGCTTATCGAGGTAATGATCTTTATCCACTGTGTAATTGGATACTACATATTTGTAGTAATGTATAGTTAGTATACTATATGTAGAATGAATATTGGAAAGGATTGAATTGTATTTACATTGGGTGTATTCTGATGAGACTTGTGTAGTATATCGTGGGGTAGAATTGAACACGTCCGGTTAGACGTGTAATCCCCTGGGAGTTGTTGGCCTGGTAGCGGGCCTGAGTAGATGAGGAGATTTATGTGGTTTCTGGGGGGGAGGTGCTGCCGAATTTTCCGTAGAATAAGGAACTGTTTAAATAGAATTGTTCTACGAAGAGATCCAGAAGTTGATAGACGTTTTATGGCCATTATAGGTTGAAGTACTACGAGTAGCGTATTCTACTTGAAGGGTGGAAAAGGCTAGCGAGGATTACGATACTTTGGAGCTTTTTGCTATTTGTCGATAATCGTCGCGAGGTATGTGAACCTCTTCCTATCTTTTCTAGCATGATTGTGTAAACTATGTAAATGCGGTAGGCGTCGTGTGCTAAGCAGTAGGTTTTTTTAAAACATAAAGTGTTATAACGGCTTTATGGGAAGTTTGTTATAACAACTTTATATAGGTAAAGAAATAGGTTGTGGTTTTTTAAAAGATAAGAGACTTGACTTATTAATGACTTGATGTGAAATGCTACGGACTTGGTTTGTGTTAAAAGTTGTGAAATCGCATTTATGAGAAATGGGTAATTGGGTTTTAAAATGGAATAAGTTATATTGATTTCGGAAATGAGAATAAGTATCGAACAAACCACTGCAGCGTTAATAAAGGAAAATGTATTGACTAATTAATTATTATCAAAACCAGTAGAAACCTCCATCTGCATAGAAGCTAAAATAAGACAAAATTGTATTACATTTCCTTGATCATGGCTGCTTTAATAAGATTGTCATAAACAAGTATAACCTACTGCTGTAGACTTATGTTACTCAAATTGTTTTAAAAGAGATTACGTTGTTAAGTGATTAAGACTATGAGCTATGAAATCTTTCGAAAATAAGAGACTTGAGTATTTGAAATTAGGCAACTTGAACGTTTGGAAAAGGGAAAGTGTTTTGGTTTAAAAAGGGCATGGTATTGTCTTAATTTGGTTTAAAAAGGAAAGTATGGAAGTTGTTTTGGTTTACTTAAAATGTCAGTCACTCTATTTTGATAATACGGGCGGGTGACCTTTGTAAAAGAAATGGATCTTTTAAAAAGAATTTAACGTACGTAGTACTTTGGGGTTAAAACCTGGACTTTGGCATAAAATGAAAGTACCTTGAGTTGTGTGTAACTTGCCTATGTTTGCGTGTGATAGCCTTGTGCATTACTAGTATTGTATTTATACCACGCGTCTCTCGATGGAGGGCTGATTTGTTATGATCTTACTTGGGCGTCACCGTGATGGCGGAGCATTCCGCAGTGCGCACGTGATTATTATTCCATGGACTAGCTCTCCATGAGGTTTCTTGATTCGGCTTGGTATCGGTAGTTGGCTCTCGTGCTTGCCAGGTCGTGGTGATTCGGCAGTATCGGTAGTTAGCCTTCGTACTTTCCCCGTTCAATTTTGTGACGAAGTCTCGTGATTTCGACTTTGTATCTGGTAGTTAGTCTTCTTACTTGCCCGACCAGCTCGTGGCATGTGGTATATCGGTAGTTGGCTTCGTGCTTGCCTGCAGGTCGAACCGTGGTATGGTTATATAGATTTGTTGGTACGGCTTTGGTATCTGGTAGTTGGCTTTCGTACTTGCCCCGGTCAGTTGATGATGCGGCTTTGGTATCTGGTAGTTAGCCTTCGTACTTTGTTACACCCCGTAGTTCCAGGGTATGTATGTATGACGTACGTACGAGAATACGACATTAATATTGGAAAGAAAGAAAGATGTGATTTTTCGACGGAAAAGTTTCCGGGTTTTGTGAAGGAAAAAGGTTCGTTAA
This sequence comes from Przewalskia tangutica, assembly GCA_029844215.1. Taxonomy (NCBI): domain Eukaryota; kingdom Viridiplantae; phylum Streptophyta; class Magnoliopsida; order Solanales; family Solanaceae; genus Przewalskia; species Przewalskia tangutica. The sequence continues at coordinate 84,448 of JAQGDG010000322.1, read as the reverse complement.
TGGGGTGGATTCCCGATTTGGTATTTGGACTTCGTGGAATATTAGAGAATTATGGAATTTTATTTAGGAATTGGTCACGTGGGGCCACGGGAGAATTTACTGATTTTGTGGGGCCAGCTTTGTTTTGAGATTTTGGCCTTTATGTATATTTTGGAAGATGAAATATTTTGGGCCAGTAGGAGGCGACACGTGTCACCCCTAGGTGGCCTTGTGGCCGAAATTGTGTGACAAATGGCGAGACAGTGGCGAGTCTTGCTAGATATTTTGTGTGGACAAGTGGCTTATGGGTCCCACCCACACTTGTCCCCAATCTCAACCACACACTTGCCTTCATCCTAGCCCTTGGTTTATCTTATATATGCACCCTTAGTTGATGAAATCTTGCACTTAGATAATTGAGGCTTGAAAAATATTTCCCTCACCTCCTTCTCTCCCTACAGCTCTCGTCGATCTCCTCCCTTCCTAACCAAACATTGTCCAATAATTCCTAAACTCTTAAGTGTTCTTCCTAGTGTATTAGGAAGACTCTTAACAAAAGATAGAAAAGATTTCACATCCCTAGCCATAAAAACCACCTTGGCCGAGAGCTCTTGGAGGGGAAAACCTAAGTGTCCTTCACTTGTTTGAGTTGGTTCTTGAAGAGATGATGGTGAGGAGCTTCTTAGGGTGATTTGTGGTGGTTTGTAACATAAAAATTGGAGCTAAGACTTGCTTGGAACGACATTAAGTTCTTGGATAGATTTTGGGCTATTTGAGGTAGTAAATCTTAACCTCTTTGTGATTTGGTCATTATACATATATTATAAGTATATTATGGAGTAAATAATATATGGAGTAAAGTTTGGAAGAGTTGGATCTTGTTAACTTGTTAAAAGAAAGGATTGGCCGTTTGCCATTAAAATGGTAAAAATGTATCTTACTTGTGAAGAAGTAATTAACAAAGTAATTATAACTTATATTAAGAATGAAAATATAAGTTGGATGACTAATGAGTAAATTGGATAAGTAAAATGGACAAAGTTGGCCAAGGACCCCAACTTAGAATTTGTATTTACTTTGGTATGTTACTTTGTTGTATTTACATTAATTTGTATTTACATTGGGTGTATTTACATTTACATTAAGGAAGATTTTTCAATCGCGTTCCGTTTGGGCGTGTGATCCTTTTTAATTATTGTATTGTTATTATGAAGGCGTGATAGTAAACGCATTCTAGTTTGGTAGCGTAATCCTTATTTTACTTATTGTTATTATGAAGCGTGATAGTAAACGCGTTACCGTTTGGGCGTGTAATCCCTTCCTTATGTTGTTTAATTATTACGCCTTGTATATGGTATATATATTACGGTTATTCGGCCTTGGAGAAAGATGGAAAAGTGAGTAAGCGGAAGTCTTAATTTCCGTAGAATTAGAGAAACATTTATTGGTATAAGTCTTCAATGGTAAGAAAGGTTTGATAAAAGTACTATGGCCGTTTTAGGGTGGAGTACTACGTGTGGCGTGATCTACTTGGCAAGGAGTAGAAGCGGGTTGAAGTACTTGGGCGTTTTGCTATTTGTCGATAATCGTCGCGAGGTATGTGAACCTCTTCCTATCTTTTCTAGCATGATTGTTGTGAACTATGTAGTGCGGTGAGCGTCGTGTGCTAAACGAGTTTTGGTTGGTTTAAAACATAAGGTGTTATAATAGCTTTATGGGAAGTTAGTTATAACGACTTTATGTAGGTAAAAGAATGGTTTATTGATTTTAGAAGTTAAGAGACTTGATCTTAAAGATAGGAGACTTAACTTATAAATGGCGTCTTATGAAATGTTAAGGACTATGAATTTTGTTAAAAGTATGTGAAACCTCATTCGTGAGTAATGAGTACTTGGCTTTTAAAGAATAATGTTTCTTGATTTGGAAATGAGAATAAGTATCGAACAAACCATTGCGGCGTTAATAAAGGAAATGTATTGACTAATGAATTATATTAAAACCGGTAGAAACCTCTATCTGCATAGAAGCTAAGATAAGACAAAATTGTATTACATTTCCTAGATCACGGCTTTGTAGCAAGATTGTTATAAACAAGAATAAGCGGCTCATGCATAAGACATATGTTACTCAATTGTTTTAAAGAGATTAAAACTATGAGTTATGAAACCTTTCTAAAATAAGAGGCGTGAGCATTTGAAATTAGGCAAACTTGAGCGTTTGGAAAATAATGTTGTTACTTGATTTTAAAAGAAAGTGTTCGGTTTACTTAAAAATGTAGTCACTCTGTTTTTAATACTACGGTATCGGGTGACCTTTATAAAAGAATTGGATCTTTTAAAAGAATTTAACGTCACGTAATACTTTGGGGTTAGAACGACCTTGGCGTAAAATTGAAGTACTTGAAGTTGTGTGTAACTTGCCTATGTTTGCGTGTGATAGTCTTGTTGTGCAAGTCTTGTATTTCTATACCACGCGTCTCTCGATGGAGTAGGCTGATCCATTATGTATGATTCTTTATCGAGTCCCGTGGGATGGGCGAGACACGTATTCCACTGATTCTTTATCGAGTCCCGTAGGATGGGCGAGACACGATTCCACATGATTCTTTACCGAGTCCCGTAGGATGGGCGGACACGTATTCCACATGATTTATACCTAGGCTGGCGGTGAGGAAGGAGTTCCACAGGCGTGAGGATGACTTTGAGGCGTGAGTCCACGACTTGACATCGCTTTTATATTTGTGACACTGTAGTTTTGTTATCATACATGTCTCTGTTTTATATAAATTATGATTTCATTTCTGATATTTCGATTTCACATACTTGGTACTGTTATGCGACCTCGCCCGGGGGCTGCGTTCATCCGCAGTAGAAATACATCAGTTATGGATCCTCGCCATAGGATCACGATTCGTGTTAGGAAGCCCGTTTCTTGGAGACTTATCTTTTGGTATGTTACCACAGTGCAGCAGGTTCTTGTACATTCGGGGTATGGCGGGGCCCTGTCCCATCATAGTTGTTATCACTTCTTAGAAGTGCATGTAATCTGTTGTGGCGAGTTTGTAAAAAGGATAAGCTGTTCGGGTTTTATGTATATATCTGAGAAGCATTTGTTTTGGTTGCTGTTTTATTTATCATGTCTCTTGTTTCATGTTTATGTTTTATTTAGTTGATTTTCTCGATGTTGTATCACCAGGGTGCGGGGTAAGGCACGATCACGGGCGAGGTTGGGTCGTGACAAAGTGGTATCGAGCGATTAATCCTCGGAAAGTGTCTGACCGTATCTAGTAAGTCTTGATTATCGGTGTGTTGTGCACCACATCTATAATCGAGAGGCTACGAGATATTTAGGATTGGTTTCCATTCTTCTCATTACGAGATCGTGCCTTAGAGTTGTGTTGTAAGTTGGACTCCTGCAGCGTATTCATATGTGCGATTATGCCTCGCGCATGGCAATCGGGGCCCGGGAGGCAAGCGGCGAGGAGGCTGCGAGTGGAGTAGCGGCGGTCTCGCGAGGCCACGATGCACGAGACGTCGGACCAGCGGCGAGCGAAGAGATGGGTTACAAGGAGATGGCCCGATTATTGGCGGGGATAGTGGCAAGGCACGAGGATAAATTTGGATCACGGCAATTAGTGCCGGTAGTACCGTAGTTCACGAAGCGGATAGTTTGAGGCTGCGGGACTTTATGAGTTGCAGCCCGCGAGTTTCTGGTCGAGGCACGAGGATGATCGCGAGGAGTTCATCAAGCGGCTCTGACCGGATCATGAGTGATCGAGTTTGAACCGAGTCGGTGGTCCTAGTTCACATCATTGCGCGTCTGGCGATCGTGGTTTGATTCATAGGAGCTGTCAGGAGAGCATGCGCTCAGCGAGTTGGGACGAGTTCTCGAGGCATTTCTTGCACATTTCTTGACTCACGAGATGAGGAGGGCTCGGGCCGACATTTTTGGCGTTAAGCGGGCCGGCGTCACGGTTAGGGAGTACAACATGGAGTTTGACTCGTTGGCTCGGTATGTCCCGCTTTAGTGACGAATATGGAGGGCGAGTGCCGCCACGTCACGGGCTCGATGACTATTTGGCGAGGCTTGTTGGGGTAGCTCTTCACCGGGCATGGACATTGCCGCATGCGAGCTCATGCACTTAGGTGTGAGGCACGGAGAGGTCGACGGAATGGCCGGGATCGCGAAGAAGGCGAGCAGCGGGGTCCTTTGGTAACTTGCGGCGGACCACATCGGCGGCGAGCTAGTTATGCACCTTCGCCAAGATGCAGTGGTCCTCCGATCTTCGGGCGTTAGGTATTCGAGGCTGGTCGAGGCTCTGTGGCTTCGTTCCGCAGATATACATGGGTTCTAGCGATCGGGTTGAGTTTTCCTCGGTGTGCACGATCGCGGCGGCGTCGTCGGGAATGTCGTCTTTTTTGGTGCTTGTTTCACTGCGGCCATCGGGCCATGTGGCGAGGGTATCCCTGGGAAGAGAGACAAGTAGAATGGCGCGACCTGCAAGGTCGGTGGCGGGTTCCTCGCCTTCATTATGCGCGGCAGTCGAATTATGATTAGGCGGCGAAGGAAAATGGCGATTGATACAAGTATATTCTTACCCCTACAGAGACTAGTTTGTTTTGATGTTATGATGATGTGCTTAGTATTATGTTTGGTTGGATTGTGGAAAAATATGATTTAGAAGCTGGTTAGAAAAAGGGTAAGTGCGGGACGAGACAATTGTGAGCCTTAGAATTTATAACGATTAGGACCTTGGATGCAGGCCGTCTTGAGTGGAGTGATTTTACGGTTAGTATTTGTGAAATACTTGAGCTGCGTGAAAAATATTGTGAGATAATTACATGATGGGTGTGAGATGGAAGTAGTAGCTTTCATGGCGTAAATTAGTAGGATTGTTAGGATCGTGGAACAAGAGTTTGGCGCGTTTAGGGTCGGGTTGAGGGCCATTTGCGGGTCAACCGCGACCGAATGAGGTGGGGTCAGTTCGAGGTGGTCCGCGGTGGTAGGGTCACGAGGGTGCTAGGCCCAAGTTTAGGTAACCATCGTGCGAGTTCGTGGATCGTTCAACGAGAATCGGATCGTGAAGGCGGGGATGGCCTTAAAAGAATTTGAGGCGATAAGATGACCAAGTTTGGAGGTAGTGACTCGAGGTTTTGGAAGCTGCAGCGATAGCGGAAATATGGTACATGTACTAGAAAGAGTTCGGGTGTCTGCGAGAAAGGTGCGGCGAGTAAGAAAGGAAGCGAACATGTGTTAAGAGGATGGAAGTGATCATTTTTGTGAAGTGAGGGTGCGAGGAGAGTATCCTTTGGACCATGAGTGAGAGTTAGTGTTGTTTTACATCTTAGAGGTGATTCCTCATTAGTTTGGATTTGGGTTTCGCGCGTATGTGATATTATGGCCATGTGTGGCATAATTGGTTTTGTAAAGTATAGTAGTGAAGACTATACCGGCGCAGGTGTGTTTTTGGAGACTTAGAAGGAACATTCGGGACGAATGTTTCTAAGGGGGGAAGAATGTTACACCGTAGTTCCGGGGTATGTATGTAAGGGCGTGCGTGCGAGAATACATTAATATTGGAAAGAAAGAAAGATGTGATTTTTGACGGAAAAGTTTAGGGTTTGTGAAGGAAAGCGGTTCGTTAACGGGAATTGGATTCCCAGTTTGGTATTTGGACTTCTGGAATATTAGAGAATTATGGAATTTTATTTAGGAATTGGTCACGTGGGGCCACGGGAGAATTTCTGGTTTTGTGGGGCCACTTTGTTTTGAGATTTTGGCCTTTATGTATATTTCGGAAGATGAAATATTTTGGGCGAGTAGGAGGCGACACGTGTCACCTAGGTGGCCTTGTGGCGAAATTGTGTGACAAATGGCGAGCAAGTGGCCAAGTCTTGCTAGATATTTTGTGTGGACAAGTGGCTTGTGGGTCCCACCACACTTGTCCCAATCTCAACCACACACTTGCCTTCATCCTAGCCCTTGGTTGTCTTATATATGCACCCTTAGTTGATGAAATCTTGCACTTAGATAATTGAGAGCTTGAAAAATATTTCCTCGCCTCCTTCTCTCGCAGCTCTCGTCGATCTCCTCCTTCCTAACCAAACATTGTCCAATAATTCCTAAACTCTTAAGTGTTTTTCCTAGTGTATTAGGAAGACTCTTAACCAAAAGATAGAAAAGATTTCACATCCCTAGCCACAAAAACCACCTTGGCCGAGAGCTCTTGGAGGGGAAAACCTAAGTGTCCTTCACTTGTTTGAGTTGGTTCTTGAAGAGATGATGGTGAGGAGCTTCTTAGGGTGATTTGTGGTGGTTTGTAACATAAAGATTGGAGCTAAGACTTGCTTGGAACGACATTAAGTTCTTGGATAGATTTTGGGCTATTTGAGGTAGTAAATCTTAACCTCTTTGTGATTTGGTCATTATACATATATTATAAGTATATTATGGAGTAAATAATATATGGAGTAATGTTTGGAAGAGTTGGATCTTGTTAGCTTGTTAAAAGAAAGGATTGGCCGTTTGCCATTAAAATGGTAAAAACGTATCTTACTTGTGAAGAAGTAATTAACAAAGTAACTATAACTTATATTAAGAATGAAAATATAAGTTGGATGACTAATGAGTAAATTGGATAAGTAAAATGGACAAAGTTGGCCAAGGACCCCAACTTAAGGACTGTATTTACTTTGGGTGTATTTACTTTGGGTATGTTACATTGGATTTGTTTACATTTTTGTTAAGGAAGATTTTCAATCGCGTTAGTTTGGGCGTATGATCCCTTTTTAATTATTGTATTGTTATTATGAAGGCGTGATAGTAAACATTTGTTATACCGTATTTCAGTATATGCGTGGGGCGTCGTAGAAAAGTTTGTGCCTTAAAGTGCTTGGCGAAATTATTTTTGTGCACAACACCCGATTAGAGTCGTTTTTGAAAGCGTTTCCGACTTTTCGTAGGAAAATTCGGCTATGTCATTTCTTTTTGCGGATTTTTAGAGACGAAACATTTTGGACCAACGGGAGGCGACACTTGTCACCCTCCAATTGGTGGGCGTTGGGGCGGTGAAGTGGCGATTGGTCTTGGCTTTTTGTCAAGTAGTTGATAGGATATTTTGTGGGTAGATGGATAAGGTGCACTTGGCATGATCTTGGCCCTACACTTGCACCACTTGGCTTGATCTTGGCCGTTGGTTAGTGGCTTGACTATAAATACCCTCCCTTTGATGAACTTCTTCATACAAAATCTCTAAGTCTTGAGCTCCCCACACTTTGTGTTTGAGGTCTCGTCTAGCCTCCTCCCCAGCTTTGAGAGGCCCTTGGCCGAGAGTTCCCTCCCTTGGCGAGAATACCCCCTCACAGTAGGGTTGGCGAGGGTATACACCACTTGTGGTGTTGTCTCGTATAAATACACCACCTTGGTAGAAATACTCTCAAAAGTATTGTTACTATACCCAAAATACCTTAGCCCTAATACCTTGTAGTATTCCAAGGTTATACTTATCTGAAAAGCCAGAAATACTATTATACTTCCTTGATCCACAAACCGAAACCACAGGAAAATCTCCATAGTTAGTTGGAGTATTAAGTAGAAGTTGGTTAGAACTTCTAAGGGTGGTTTGGAGCGGAGTTGGGCGCACGGAGTTGAGCTAAACGTTGCCAGGATCGACTTTATACTTGGATAATTATGGGCTTATCGAGGTAATTATCTTGTCCCTATTGTAATTGGAAATTACATGTTGTTAGAATATATAGTTGAAGTATACTATATATAGAACTGAGCGTAGTTATCGGCAATGTCTTTTGACTTAAGCACGAATAATAAGAAACCTTTTGAAAGAAGAGTCTTGAGCGTAATTACATGGGGTGTATTACGATAGACTTGTGTAGCTTTACGTGAGGTAGAATTGTGCACGTCCGGATTAGGCGTATAACCCACTGGTTGGCTTGGTAGCGGCCAGATAGAGGAGGAGATTTCTGCTGTTGCGGGAGAGTCTTTGCGAATTTTCTATAGAATGTTCTCTGAAGAGACCTAAATGTTAATAAAGCGCCTTGTGGCCTTATAGGTGGAAGTACTATGCGTGGCGCGATCTACTTGGCTTAAGGAGTAGCGGCGGTTTGAGGTACTTGGGCGTTTTGCTATTAGTCGATAATCGTCGCGAGGTATGTGAACCTCTTCCTATCTCTTCTAGCGTGATATGTGTGTAACTATGTAAATGCGGTGAGCGTCGTGTGTTAAATGTATTTGATTGGTCTAAAACATAAAGTGTTATAACGGCTTTATGAGAAGTTAGTTATAACGGTTTTATGTATGTAAGAAAATACTTGTGGTTTTAAAAGGTGGCGATTTGAACTATAAGCGTTGGTTATGTGATAATAAAGAACTGGAAGTATTTCAAAAGATTTTGAATCATTTTGAAAGAAGAGTAATACTTGGTTTTGAAAACTTAAGAGTTATACTAGCTTTATGGGAAGTTAGGTATAACGGCTTAAGAATGTTTCTTGAGTTGAAATCAGAATGTGTATCGACAAACCAACTGCGGCGTTAATAAAAGGAAATGTTTTGTGATAGTATTATTAAAACCGGTAGAAACTTCCATCTGCATAGAAGCTAAGATGAGACAAAATGATATTTCTAGATCATGTTCTTTGTAATAAGATTGTTATAAACAAGAATATCCTACTCACATATAAGGCTTATGTTTCTCAGATGGTTTAAAAGAGAATTATATTCTTAAATGAATAAGACTATGAACTACGAAACTTTTCTAAAATAAGAAACGTGAACATTTGAAATTAGGCAAACTTGGACGTTTGGAAAATAATGTTGTTACTTGATTTTACAAAGGTAAGTGTTTTGATTTACTTCAAAAGATAATCACTCTATTTTCATATACTACGGGTATTGTGTGGTTTTTGTGAAAGTAACGTATCTTTTAAAGAGTTAATGTATGAAGTACTTTGGGGATAAAAACCCGATCTTGTTAATCATATAATATAAAGTACCTTGTGTATATAACTTGATTATGTTGGTTTGTGATTGCCTTGTAATACTTTCTTGTTGATTTGTTAAATAAACATGCTAGGATGCTACGTGTGATAGTATCTTGTGATGTTAGTGTAAAGGGGTTTCCCCTCGACTGCGCTTAAAGTTGTTTGACTCTCAGTCGTTATGTTGGTATTGTACCACTCACCTTGACTTGTTTCCGGAGGTTAAGCTGCCCTCCGATGCGGGGTAGACTCAGGCGGTCTGGGACCATGATTCGAGAATACCTCATGCGGGTCCCGGGGATCCATGCGGAACTACGGGAGTTCCAGGTTAGTTTGCGGCCCTTGTGGTCATGCGGTCTTTGTGGCCATGCGGACTGCGAGTCGGGGCGATGCGGGAGTAGCTACCCTCGTCACGAGAATACCTCATGCGGGCTATGAGGTTGGCCTTATCGCGGGCTGCGGAGAGTTCGAGGGCTTGCGCTTGTCCCGATCTGCGGGCGAGTGACCGGCTTTGATCATGTGGCGGTCTCAGGCAGATATCATGATACATTTATGACCACTGTTAGTCTGTGGGTATTAGTAGTCGGTTATGCCTTACGTCTTACCTGTCTCGTTTTATTAGGGCAGTGGGACACGGTGTTCATGTGTATTTCTTGGTGCTTTTATATCATAAAGCTGGCGGTGAGGAAGGTATTCCACGGCGCATGATTGATGTTATGGGCTTGAGACCCATAGTTATATTTGAGTGATGACTTTGAGGCGTGAGTCACGACTTGACATATTTGCTTATTTATTATAAGCGTAGTTTGGTTATCATACATGTCTCCCGCTTTATAGACTATTATGATTTCATTCTGATATTTTGATTTCACATACTTGGTACTGTTATGCGGCCCGCCGGAAGTGCGTTCATCTGCGCGAGTTGAGTACGCGATCGTTGATCCTAGCTCTCGAGTCACGATTCAGCGTTTGGGAAGCTCCGTTTCTCGGAGGCTTATCGATGGTATAGTCCTGTCGTAGTAGGTGTTTACATTCGGGGGTTTGGCGGGGCCTGTCCCGCCATTGTTGTCGTATCATTCTTAGAAGTGCAGAAATGCTTGTTGTGGGCGAGTTGTAGAAAGGGATATCGCTATTCAAATTGTTATATATTATGAAGTAACCGTTTTGGGTTGCTTTGTCTTCTTATTTCTTTGTCTTATTGCATTGGTTTCATGTTATTGTTTTATGTTCGTGATTACTACGATGTTATATCACTAGGGTGCGGGGTAAGGCACGATCCACGGGCAGGGTTGGTCGTGACAAAAGTGGTATCGAAGGAGTTAATCCTCGGAAAGTGTCTGACCGTATCGATGAAGTCTTGATTATCGGTGTGTTGTGCACCACTTGATGTCGAGAGGCTATAGGATATTTAGGATTGGTTTCTATTCTTCTCACTCTGAGATCGTGCCTTAGAGCCATGTTGTAAGTTGGACCTCTCACGTATTTCTTTCCACTTACCGTTATACCTCGCGTAGGCAAACCGGGCAGGGAGGCGAAGCGGCCGAGGAGGCTGCGAGTAGAGTATAGAGGTTCTGAGGCCTGAGCCCAACCATCACTGAGTTAGGTGCCATTCGGGGAGTTATGCTCGTCGCGGCCCAGTGAGTTGCTACGGCGGCGATTCCTGCTGCGGCCATGATATATGAACCTTGTCCGCGGCCAGAGCAGAGAATATGGATTGCAAAGGCGACCATTACTAACTATGGGTTTGGCTACTAGAAACACCGATGTCTGGCGAGTCTTGATGACTATCTAAAAAGGATGCCTGAAGTAATTCTTGATTGAAGCGAGCATGGCACGTATCACGGGCTTATGCGTGGCGAAAGCGTAGATCGGCGGGTTGAAGGAAGCGAAGAGGGCGAGGCGGTAAGGTCCTTTGGTAACTTTGAGGTAAGTCGCCTCGCGTGATTAGGTTATGCACACCCGCTGATGCGAGAGGTCCTCGCGGATTTCGGGGCGTTCGGGGTATGCGAGTTAGTCGAACTCCGGGGCTTAGGTTCACGATGTGGCGGGCGTCATCGGGAATGTCGTCTTTTAGTTTGGTACTTGTTGTACTACGGCCGTCAGTGCGATGTCGGAAGAGTGTCTAGTAGGAGGACTTAGCCTTGAGGATCGGTGGGTAGTTGTCATCTTCCTTAGCTATCGCCTACTGCAGGCGAGTTTGATTAGAATGACTAAGGGAGTGAAGCGGTAGATCTGAGCATATCTTTAACCTCTAGAGTTTTGTTTATGTGATAAGGTGAGTATACCTTAAGTGTTATGTTCGGATAACATGAGTAGAAATCTTGGTTAGTTAACCAGAAAGATTTGGGGATAGAAAAGTGTGAGCCTTAGAGTTTTATACGAAGAGACCTTAGAGGTAAGGCCGTCTCGAGTAAAGGCGTATGTTTATGTTTGACCCTTATAGGAGTGCATAGTGCGTGAGCTATGTTTGTGGGATAAGTCCACGAGTTGTGTGGAATGAAAGAGGGTAGTTGAGCTAAGAAGGCGCTAGGTTTCGTAGCGTGATTAGTGAGAGTTTTTAGGTTCGGGAGCTAGTGTCTTGCGGCGTTCTTAGGGTCGGGTTGAGGCCACGTTGCGGGTCAACCGCGGCTGTATGGTGGTGGGGTCGGTTTGTGGTGGTCGCTTTGGGTTAGGGTTATGAGGTGTTAGGCCCAAGTTTAGTTAACGTCTGAGTTCGTGGATCGTTCGACCGATGGTCGGGCCGAGGAGGTCAGCCGTCTTGTCTTCTTGCAAAGACCGTTTACTCGGCAGTGTTGGTTTATCAGAAAGTTTGTAAGGCTGCACGGGGTACCTACCTTCACCTTATGACAAATAATGGAGCCCAGGGTACGGCTGTTTTTGTTTCTGGAAGTTTTACCAAACAGGGTTAAGAACTCAGGTGAGTCTCGAGTCGCGTTCGCCTCGGGCCGGTGTGTGGATTTGGGGGTAGTTGTGGGGATTGTTGTCTCTGTGGAGGAGTGTTTAAGCTACCATTTCGGTGTTGGATGTCGCCTTATGAAGCCTTGTAGGGGCGGATGTGTAAATCGGCCGTCGATTGGTTCGATGTTGGCAAGATTGAGATAGTTGGTTGAGCATTCCGGTAATGTGGATAGGAGTAAGCTTGTCTAGAAGAGGTTACGGCAGCTCGGAGAAATCATGCGGATAATCGGCGACGCTTAGAGTTGAGTTGACGGTCGGTCTTCTTGAAAGTACCACCCGGGTTGGGTGTGGCGAGTTTTGGAAAGCAGAGGAACTTAGCGAGTTACTTTGGGCCGCACGAGTTCATGTGAAGAATAGGCGGGTTGCCTATATGTTAGCATTTGCCGTCAGACTTAGGAAGCGGTATTCCGTCTTCGTATTGTTATAATCGGGAAAGTATCGGAGATCCGTCAGTATTCGATTAATGATGACCACGTTAGAGATAGTAACCGAGTTTTAGGCGAAGCGATGTCGAAATGTGGTAAGAGTTCGTGTCACGGCGACCTCGGGGATCGCGTGCGGCGGTACCATTTGTTAGGTCTCGGGTGACACTAGAACCTCGCGACAAAGTGACAAAAGTGGTATCACGGCGAGTAAAGGGAGAAGCGAGCATGTATTGCGAGCAGAGATGTGACCATTTCTTTTGTATGGAGAAAGTGCGAAGGAACTATATTTTAGACCCTTGGATGGGAGAGTTTGTGATGTTAGAGGTGTTTCCTCGTGGACTTGGATGTAAGTATTTTGCGCAGGTGATGTTGTGGCGGTTGTGGCGAGATTGTTCGAGTAAGTATAGTAGTGAAGACTATCTTGGCGCGCGTTTGGTTTGAGACTTAGAAGGAACATTCGGGCGAATGTTTCTAAGGAAGGAGAATGTTATACCGTATTTCGGTATGCGTGGGGCGTGCGTAGAAAAGTTTGTGCCTTAAAGTGCTTGGCGAAATTATTTTTGTGCCTGACACCCGATTAAGTCGTTTTTAATGAAGCGTTTCCCTGACTTTCGTAGGGAAAATTCGGGCTATGTCATTTCTTTTTTTGCGGATTTTTCGAGAGGCGAAACATTTTGGACCAGCGGGAGGCGACACTTGTCACCTCCAATTGGTGGGCGTTAGAGGCGGTGAAGTGGCGATTGGTCTTAGCTTTTTGTCAAGTAGTTGGTAGGATATTTTGTGGGTAGATGGATAAGGTGCACTTGGCATGATCTTGGCCTACTGCGCACTTGGCTTGATCTTGGCCATTGGTTAGCCGTGGCTTGACTATAAATACCCTCCCTTTGATGAACTTCTTCGTCAAAATCTCTAAGTCTTGAGAGCTCCCCCTTTGTGTTTGAGGTCTCGTCTAGCCTCCTCCCCTTTGAGAGGCCCGCTTGGCGAGTTCCTCCCCTTGGCGAGAATACCCCTCCTAGTAGGGTTGGTAGAGGTATACACCCACTTGTGGTGTTGTCTCGTATAAATACACCGCTTGGTAGAAATACTCTCAAAGTATTGTTACTATACCCAAAATACCTTGGCCTAATACCTTGTAGTATTCCAGTTATACTTATCTGAAAAGCCAGAAATACTATTATACTTCCCTTGATCCACAAAACCAAAACCACAGGAAAATCTCCATAGTTAGTTGGAGTATTAAGTAGAAGTTGGTTAGAACTTCTAAGGGTGGTTTGGAGGCGGGTTGGGCGCGGAGTTGGAGCTAAGCGTTGCCAGGGATCGACTTTATACTTGGATAATTATGGGCTTATCGAGGTAATTATCTTGTCCCTATTGTAATTGGAAATTACATGTTGTTAGAATATATAGTTGAAGTATACTATATATAGAACTGAGCGTAGTTATCGGCAATGTCTTTTGACTTAAGCTGAATAATAAGAAACCTTTTGAAGAAGAGTCTTGGCTGTAATTACATAGGGTGTATTCAGTAGACTTGTGTAGCTTTTACGTGAGGTAGAATTGTACGTCGGATTAGGCGTATAACCCCACTGGTTGGCTTGGTAGCGGCTCAGATAGAGGAGGAGATTTCTGTTGTTGCGGGGAGAGTCTGCGAATTTTCTATAGAATGTTCTCTGAAGAGACCTAAATGTTAATAAGCGCCTTGTGGCCTTATAGGTGGAAGTACTATGCGTGGCGCGATCTACTTGGCTTAAGGAGTAGCGGCGGTTTGAGGTACTTGGGCGTTTGCTATTAGTCGATAATCGTCGCGAGGTATGTGAACCTCTTCCTATCTCTTCTAGCGTGATATGTGTGTAACTATGTAGTACGGTGAGCGTCACGTGTGTTAAATGTATTTGATTGGTCTAAAACATAAAGTGTTATAACGGCTTTATGAGAAGTTGGTTATATGACTTTATGTATGTAAGAAAATACTTGTGGTTTTAAAAGGTAGCGATTTGAACTATAAGCGGTTGGTTATGTGATAATAAAGAACTGGAAGTATTTCAAAGATTTTGAATCATTTTGAAAGAAGAGTAATACTTGGTTTTGAAAACTTAAGAGTTATACTAGCTTTATGGGAAGTTAGGTATAACGGCTTAAGAATGTTTCTTGAGTTGAATCGAATGTGTATCGACAAACCAACTGCGGCGTTAATAAAAGGAAATGTTTTGTGATTAAGTATTATTAAAACCGGTAGAAACTTCCATCTGCATAGAAGCTAAGATGAGACAAAATGATATTTCCTAGATCATGTTCTTGTAATAAGATTGTTATAAACAAGAATATCTACTCACGTATAAGGCTTATGTTTCTCGGATGGTTTAAAGAGAATTATATTCTTAAATGAATAAGACTATGAACTACGAAACCTTTCTAAAATAAGAAAGCGTGAACATTTGAAATTAGGCAAACTTGGGCGTTTGGAAAATAATGTTGTTACTTGATTTTACAAAGGTAAGTGTTTTGATTTACTTGAAAGATAATCACTCTATTTTCATATACTACGGGTATTGTGTGGTTTTGTGAAAGTAGCGTATCTTTTAAAGAGTTAATGTATGAAGTACTTTGGGGATAAAACCGATCTTGTTAATCATATAATAGAAAGTACCTTGTGTATATAACTTGATTATGTTGGTTTGTGATTGCCTTGTAATACTTTCTTGTTGATTTGTTAAATAAACATGCTAGGATGCTACGTGTGATAGTATCTTGTGATGTTAGTGTAAAGGGGTTTCCCCTCGACTGCGCTTAAAGTTGTTTGACTCTCAGTCGTTATGTTGGTATTGTACCACTCACCTTGACTTGTTTAGGAGGTTAAGCGCCCTCCGTGCGGGGTAGACTTCGGTGATGCAGGACCGTGATTCGAGAATACCTCATGCGGGTCGAGGATCCATGCGGAACTCGGGAGTTCGGGTTAGTTTGCGGCCGCGTGGTCATGCGTTCTTTGTGGCCATGCGGGCTGCGAGTCGGGGCGATCTGGGAGTAGCTACCCTCGATGCGAGAATACCTCATGCGGGCCTATGAGGTTGGCCTATCGCGGAGTGCGGAGAGTTCGAGGGGCTAGGCGCGCATCGTCTGCGAGCGAGTGACGGCTTTGATCATGTGGCGGTCTAGGCAGATATCATGATCTGATTTATGACCACTGTTAGTCTTGTGGGTGTTAGTAGTCGGTTATGCCTTACTTACCCTGTCTTGTTTTATTAGGACGCAGTGGGACACGGTGTTCATGTGTATTTCTTGGTGCTTTTATATCATAAAGCTGGCGGTGAGGAAGGTATTCCATGGGCATGATTGATGTTATGGGCTTGAGACCCATAGTTATATTTGAGTGATGACTTTGAGGCGTGAGTCACGACTTGACATATTGCTTATTTATTAAAGCGTAGTTTGGTTATCATACATGTCTCTGCTTTATAGACTATTATGATTTCATTTCTGATATTTTGATTTCACATACTTGGTACTGTTATGCGACCTCGCCGGAAGCTGCGTTCATCTGCATGAGTTGAGGTACACGATCGTTGATCCTAGCTCTCGAGTCACGATTCGACGTTTGGGAAGCTCCGTTTCTCGGAGGCTTATCGATGGTATAGTCCATGTCGTAGTAGGTGTTTACATTCGGGGTTTGGCGGGGCCTGTCCGCCATTGTTGTCGTATCATTCTTAGAAGTGCAGAAATCTTGTTGTGGCGAGTTGTAGAAAGGGATGCTTGTTCAAATTGTTATATATTATGAAGGTAACCGTTTTAGGTTGCTTTGTCTTATTTCCTTGTCTTATTGCATTGGTTTCATGTTATTGTTTTATGTTCCGCTGATTACTCTGATGTTATATCACTAGGGTGCCCGGGGTAAGGCACCAGTCACGGGCCCGGGTTCGGGTCGTGACAACCGCATTACCGTTTGGGCGCGTAATCCCTTTATTTTACTTATTGTTATTATGAAGGCGTGATAGTAAACCGCGTTACCGTTTGGGCGTGTAATCCCCTTCCTTATGTTGTTTAATTATTACGCCTTGTATATGGTATATATATTACGGTTATTCGGGCCTTGGAGAAAGATGGAAAAGTGAGTAAGCGGAAGTCTGCCAATTTCCGTAGAATTAGAGGGCTTTTTATTGGTATAAGTCTTGATGGTAAGAAAGGTTTGATAAAAGTACTATGACCGTTTTAGGGTGGAGTACTACGTGTGGCGTGATCTACTTGGCAGGAGTGGCCAGAGCGGGTTGAAGTACTTGGAGTGTTTTGCTATTTGTCGATAATCGTCGCGGTATGTGAACCTCTTCCTATCTTTTATAGCATGATTGTTGTGAACTATGTAGTACGGTAGACGTACGTGTGCTAAACGAGTTTTGGTTGGTTTAAAACATAAGGTGTTATAATAGCTTTATGGGAAGTTAGTTATAACGACTTTATGTAGGTAAAAGAATGGTTTATTGATTTTAGAAGTTAAGAGACTTGATCTTAAAAGATAGGAGACTTAACTTATAAATGACGTCTTATGAAATGTTAAGGACTATGAATTTTGTTAAAAGTATGTGAAACCTCATTCGTGAGTAATGAGTACTTGGCTTTTAAAGAATAATGTTTCTTGATTTGAAATGAGAATAAGTATCGAACAAACCATTAGCGTTAATAAAGGAAATGTATTGACTAATTAATTATATTAAAACCGATAGAAACCTCTATCTGCATAGAAGCTAAGATAAGACAAAATTGTATTACATTTCCTAGATCATAGGCTATGTAGCAAGATTGTTATAAACAAGAATAAACGGCTCACGCATAAGACATATGTTACTCGATTGTTTTAAAAAGATTAAAACTATGAGTTATGAAACCTTTCTAAAATAAGAGACGTGAGCATTTGAAATTAGGCAAACTTGAACGTTTGGAAAATAATGTTGTTACTTGATTTTAAAAAGAAAGTGTTCTGGTTTACTTAAAAATGTGAGTCACTCTGTTTTTAATACTACAGGTATCGGGTGACCTTTATAAAAGAATTGGATCTTTTAAAAGAACTTAACGTACGTAATACTTTGGGGGTTAGAACCTGACCTTCGGCATAAAATGGAATTTGAGGTCAGTACAACAGGTACCAAGGAATTTGAGGCTAGTAAGATGACCATGTTTGGAGGTAGTGACTCCAAGGTTTTGGAAGCCCAGTGATGAAGGGAGTGTGTTAAGTGTACTAGAAAGAATTCGGGTGTATGAGAAAGATGCAGCGAGTAAGAAAGGAAGTGAATGTGTGTTAAGAGGTCGGAGTGATCTTTTTGTGAAGTGAAGGTGCGAAGAGAGTATCCTTTGGACCAGGAGTGAGAGTTAGTGTTGTTTTTCATCTTAGAGGTGAATCCTCGTTGGCTTGGATTTGGGTTTTTCGCGTGTGTTACATTATGGCCATTGGTGGCACAATTGGTTTCGTAAGTATAGTAGTGGAGACTATACCGGCGCTTGTATGTTGGGAGACTTAGAAGGAATATTCGGGACGAATGTTTCTAAGGGAAGAATGTTACACCAGTAGTTCCGAGTATGTATGTGAAGGCGTGCGTGCGAGAATCTGGCGATAATTTTGGAAAGAAAGAAAGATGTGATTTTTCGGAAATGTTTTAGGATTTTGTGAAGGAAAAAGTTCGTTAATGGGGTGGATTCCCAGTTTGGTATTCGGACTTTTGGAATATTTGAGAATTATGGAATTTTATTTTAGGAATTGGTCACGTGGGGCCAGCGGGAGGAATTTACGGTTGTAGGGCCCACTTTATTTTTTCGAGATTTTTGGCATTACGGATATTATCGGAAGATGAAATATTTTGGACCAATAGGAGGGCGACATGTGTCACCCCTAGGTGGAAATGTTGGACGAAATGGTGGTCAATGTTTGTACGTTTTTGCCTTTAAAATGTCTAAAACATTTGGTCAAAGTCTTGAAGATATTTTGAGTAGTAGATAGATAAGTGGGACCCACACACATGTAGCTCAATCTAGACCTTACAATTGCTTTGATCTTGGCCATTGATTGGCCTATAAATACCCTCTTAGTGCAAGACTAAAATTCATCCACACTTAGAGTTTTCCAAGTTTGAAATACTCCCCCCCTCTTGAGTGTAGCTCTCGGCTTTGCCTTGATTTTGTGAGCTAAAGTTGTCCAAAAATTCTTAAAATTTTAAGTGTTCTTCCTTAGTGTATTAGGAAGATTATTAACCAAAAGTTAGAAAAGATTTCACACCAGCCACTAAAAGTACCCACTTGGCGAGAGTTGCCACAATCAAAGCCTAAGTGTTCTTCACTTTTTGGAGTTGAAGTGTTAAGAGAAGTTGTTTAGAAACTTCTAAGGGTTGCTTGGAGGCGGGTTGGGCGTAAGGAATGGAGCTAAGCGTTGCTCGGGATCGACATATAATCTTGGATAATTTTGGGCTTATCGAGGTAATGATCTTTATCCACTATTGTAATTGGATACTACATTATTTGTAGTAATGTATAGTTAGTATACTATATGTAGAATGAATATTGGAAAGGATTGAGCTGTATTTACATTGGATTTGTATTCTGATGAACTTGTGTAGTATATCTGTGGGTAGAATTGAACACGTCAGGTTAGGCGTGTAATCCTAGGAGTTGTTGGCACAGTAGCGGGCTTTGAGTAGAGGAGAGATTTATGTGGTTTCGGGAGGTCTTTGCCGAATTTTCCGTAGAATAAGGAATTTACCTAGAATTGTTCTGAAGAGATCCAGAAGTTGATAGAAGTTTTATGGCCATTATAGGTTGAAATCTTGCGAGTAGCGTATTCTACTTGAAGGGTGGAAAAGGCTAGCGAGGATTCTGATGCTGGAGCTTTTGCTATTTGTCGATAATCATCGCGAGGTATGTGAACCTCTTCCTATCTTTTCTAGCATGATTGTGTAAACTATGTAGTACGGTAGGCGTCGTGTGCTAAGCAGTAGGTTGGTTTAAAACATAAAGTGTTATAACGGCTTTATGGGAAGTTTGTTATAACAACTTTATGTAGGTAAAGAAATAGGTTGTGGTTTTAAAAGATAAGAGACTTGACTTATTAATGACTTGATGTGAAATGCTACGGACTTGGTTTGTGTTAAAAGTTGTGAAACGCATTTATGAGAAATGGGTAATTGGGTTTTAAAAGGAATAAGTTATATTGATTTGGAAATGAGAATAAGTATCGAACAAACCAACTGCGGCGTTAATAAAGGAAAATGTATTGACTAATTAATTATTATCAAAACCAGTAGAAACCTCCATCTGCATAGAAGCTAAGATAAGACCAAATTGTATTACATTTCCTAGATCATGGCTGTTTTAATAAGATTGCCATAAACAAGTATAACCTACTCACACATAGACTTATGTTACTCAAATTGTTTTAAAAGATATTACGTTGTTAAGTGATTAAGACTATGAGCTATGAAATCTTTCGAAAATAAGAGACTTGAGTATTTGAAATTAGGCAACTTGAACTTTTGGAAAAGAATGTTGTTACTTGATTTTAAAAGAGAAAGTGTTTTGGTTTAAAAAGGGCATGGTATTGTCTTAATTTGGTTTAAAAAGGAAAGTATGGAAGTTGTTTTGGTTTACTTAAAATGTCAGTCACTCTATTTTGATAATACGGGCGGGTGACCTTTGTAAAAGAAATGGATCTTTTAAAAAGAATTTAACGTACGTAGTACTTTGGGGTTAAAACCTGGACTTTGGCATAAAATGAAAGTACCTTGAGTTGTGTGTAACTTGCCTATGTTTGCGTGTGATAGCCTTGTCGTGCTAGTATTGTATTTCTATACCACCGCGTCTCTCGATGGAGGGCCGGCTGTTATGATCTTACTTGGACGTACCAGCGGTGTGGAGCATTCCGCAGTGCGCACGTGATTATTATTCCATGGACTAGCTCTCCGTGAGTTTCTTGATTGACTTGGTATCGGTAGTTGGCTCTCGTACTTGCCCAGAGTCGTGGTGATTCGACGGTATCGGTAGTTAGCCTTCATACTTTCCCGTTCGGTTTGTGTGAAGTCTCGTGATTCGACGGTATCGGTAGTTAGTCTTCGTACTTGCCCCGGCCAGCTACGTGGCGCAGGTGGTATCTGGTAGTTGGATTTCGTACTTGCCCTGGGTCAGCTTCGTGGTATGGTTATATAGATTTGTTGGTACGGCTTTGGTATCTGGTAGTTGGCTTTCGTACTTGCCGGTCGATTGATGATGCGGCTTTGGTATCGGTAGTTAGCGCCCGTACTTGCCGTCACGGTTTTTATGACCAGTGGGACACGGTGTTCATGTGTACTCCTTGGTGTGGTTATCGTAGGCCGGCGTGATGAGAAGGTGTTCCACGGGCATGATTGATGTTGCGGGCATGAGACCCATAGTTATATTTGAGTGATGACTTTGAGGCGTGAGTCCACGACTTAGCGTATCGCTACATATTATGTCTTGTAGTTTGGTTATCATATATGTCTCTGTTTTATATAGACTACTATGATTTCATTCTGATATTTTGATTTCACATACTTGGTACTGTTGTCTTGACCTCGCTTGAGGTGCGTTCATCCGCGGTAGAGGTCATCGGTTGTTGATCTCGCTCATGGATCACAGTTCAGCGTATTGTGAAGCTCCGTGTCTCAGGAGGCATAACTATTGGTATGTTTCCCTGAGTTGTAGGTTCTTGTACATTCAGGGGTATGGCGGGCCCTGTCTCGTCATAGTTGTTATTACACTCTTAAGTGCAGTAATCTTGTTGTGGGCGGGGTTGTAAAGGATGTAGCTATTCAAATTTTGTATATATATGCAAAAAGGCAACCGTTTTAGTTGCTTTGTTTTCTTTTATCTTGTTTCATATCCGTATGTTTTATTTCCGCTGGTTTTTCTCTGATGTTGTATCACTAGGGTGCCCGGGGTAAGGCACCAGTCGCGGGCCCGTGGTCGGGTCGTGACATTATAACTACTATAATCTTCAAGTAAGTAACATGCGGCGATTCTAATAAACGACCAAATTGTAATCCAACTTCACATGGCTTACATTACATTTCGGATTTTTAGGCTACAAGCAATCCATAATACTTATAAACTTCAACACATATACTTCGTACTGCTAGCATGTAAAGCTAACAACAAACAATATATATGATCTTGTAACACTTTTAAGAGACAAGATTATACCTTAACGAATCTTAATCCAACTCCAAATCCGAAGTCGCTCCTTAGCAACTTAGAGCCTCTTCAAGACACTTCAATCCGCTACTTGAGACCCTTAGAACAACACCAACAAATTTCCTTCAAACTTCCAAACCAAAACCTAGAAAGCAACTAGGTTTTCACTGTTATACCCCGTATTTCCAGAGTATGTACGTGAGGGCGTACGTACGAAAGTTTAGCCTTAGTTAGGCCTTATGGACGAAAAAGTTTGTGCCTGACTTCGCAAAGAATCGTTTTTAAAAAGCGTTTTACTAAACTCGCGTAGGGTAAATTCGGCTATATCATTTATAATTTTTGCGGATTTTCCGAGAGGCGAAACATTTTGGACCAGCGGGAGGTGACACTTGTCACCCTCATTGGACGGCAAAAATGGGCATTGTTGGCACGTTTTTTGTGCTTTGCACAAAGTCAAGGAGTTGGTAGGATATTTGTGTAGTAGATGGATAAGGACACTTGCCCAAATCTTGACCTTACACTTGCCCAAATCTTGACCTTACACTTGCCTTGCACTTGGCATCATCTTGGCCATTGGTTGGCCATGGCTTGACCTATAAATACCCCCCTTAGGATTAAGAGTTCTTCATCCACAAATCTTTCTCCAAGTCTTAAAATCCTCTCCTCTCCATGAGCATTTCGTCAACACCCCCTTCCCCTCTAGCCTAAGTGGCTTGGCGAGAGCCTCCACTGCAAGAAAGCCCTGGCGAAACCTACCCCCTCCCTTGGTAGAAAAGTTGTCTTCCAGTGTAGTTACTATACGAAATACCTAGCCCAAATCAGTATAGTATTTAGTAGAAGTTGTTGGAAACTTCTAAGGGTTCTTGGAGCTATCGGAGCGTTCAGACTAGGAGCTAAACCTCGCTCAGGATCGACTTTTATCTAGGATATTTTTGGGCTTATCGAGGTAAATAAACTTATCATACATTTGTAATTAGAGAATACATCTTTGTAGAAGTATAGGAATAAGTATAAATACTTAGAAGGATATTCTGAGAATAGAATTGAACTGTTATCACAGTAGAAGGGTATAAAAGAAGAATAATTGAACTGTACTCACATAGGACTGTTTTTACAGTAGACTGTATAGCTTAATGGGTAGGGAAGTGCTGCCCAAATTTCCATAGAATAGAGAACCCTCTACTTAGAGCTTTATGCGATCTGATCTGAGGCGTTGATAGGCGTATTTGACTATTATAAATTTGATTCTCTGCGCGACATATTCGACTTGGCGGTGGAGTTCGCGAAGGTATGTGATTCTTCCTATACTCTTGAGCATGATATTTTAAATATATATATAGTACGGTAGACGTACGTGTGTTAACTGAATGATAATTACGGCAATGTCTTTTGACTTAAGCCTGAATAATAACTACGACAATGTCTTTTGACTTAAGCCTGAATAATAAAGAACTTGAAGCATTTCAAAAGAATACGGAATCATTTTTAATGAAGAAAGCAGTTGGTTTTTAAACAAAAGCTTAAGAGTTATACGGCTTTATGGGAAGTTAGGTATAACAACTTAAGAAAGATAAAAAGGAACTGTTTACTTGTTTGTTTATAAGAGCCTTGTATTGATTTCTGTTAAGTGCAGTAAGATTGTTTGATAAATAGACATATTACGATGCTACGTGTGTTAGTGTCTTGTGATGTTGTGAAAAGTCATTCTTGTTATGCTTACGTTGTTAAGCGGTAAGTCGGTTATCTTGTTATTATATCACCAACCCTTGACTTGTTATACAGGGCTTGCCACCGCGATGCGGTCTATCGGCTATCACGATCTATGTGACTATGCGGGGCTGCGGGAGTTCGAGATTGATCATTCGGGTGTTTTAGCCGTCACGGGGATGCCTATGCGATGCAATGTGACTATGCGGTCTATTGAGACTATGCGGTGCGGGAGTCGAGGAGAATGCGGGGTTAGCTACCGTCACGAGAATACCTAAATGCGGTGCGTGTGTGACTTTATGCGGACTGCGGGAGTCGAGATTAAACGCGCATAATACTATGGGCGCTTGGCCTTGATCATTCGCGGCCTAGAAAAGACACATTCTAGTTTACATTGCATTCTTGTTTGTGATATGGCGTGTGCAATTGAAGCGATTGTATTGCAAATGGTTTTAAATACTTTGATTTCATTTAAGTACTTTCTGATTTCACATACTTGGTACTGTTATCGACCTCGCCCGGGCTGCGTTCATCTGCGGTAAGGGCAAGCAGTGCTAGATCCGCATCCTTAGGATCTTTTGCGTTGGTGTCGGAGCTCCGTCTTCTCGGAGCTCTACTTTTGGGTATGATCTCCTGTTGTAGTTAGTTTTGTCTGATCAGTATGGCGGGCCACTGTCGCCATAGTTGTTTACATTCTGAAGTCGTAGTCTATTGTAAAGTTGGTATGTAGCGCAAACTTGATGTTATATATATATGCGAAAAGCGACATTTTCTCACATAAAGCGTGTGTTTCATTTTACAAGCTGTTTCATGTCTTGTTTTTATATTCGATTACTCGATGTATGACTACTTGGGTGCGGGTAAGGCACGATCCACGAACCGAGCAGTCGTGACAAAAAGTGGTATCGAGCGATTAATCCTCGGAAAGTGTCTGAGCCGTATCTAGTAGAGTCTTGATTATCGGTGTGTTGTGCACCACACCAATAATCAAGAGGCTATAGGATATTTAGGATTGGTTTCCATTATTCTCACTCTGAGATCGTGCCTTAGAGCTGTGTTATAAGTTGGACCCCTCTAACGTATTCCTTTTACATGTGATTATGCCTCGCGTAAAGCAGCAGGGCGAGAAGGGCAAAGCGGCGGAGGCTGCTAGTAGGACAGGGATTTACGAGGGCTCGAGCCCGATCTATACAGATGGCAAGTTCCGTAGCGCCGCGGCCCAGCCGAGACCACGGTGCCGCCTCGTCCCACGGCTGGGCGGAGAGTTAAGTACAAGGAGATGGCCCGGCTATTGGCTAGGATTGTGGCGAACATGAGGATAAGTGAATCACGGCGGTTCGATTCGGCCCGATCGTACCGTGGATTCAGAGGCGAGCGATTTGAGGCTACGGATTTCTGAGTTGTAGCCGCGAGTTCTGGTCGAGGCACGAGGATGATCGCGAGTTCATCCGTCGATTCTGAGAGGATCATGCGGGTGATCAAGGCTTGAGAGACCGAGTCGTGACGCCAGTTCCACATCAATTTGCGTGATCCGCGATCGATTGGTTTGATTCGTGGGAGCTTTCGGGAGAGCATGCACCTCCGATATGGGATAAGTTTTGGAGAGGCTTTTCTCACGCACTTCTTGCCTCCGCGATGAGGAGAACGCGGTAGATTTTTATTCTTTGAGGCAGAGAGGGCCTTGCGATTAGGGAGTACAATGTCGAGTTCGATTCTTTGGCACGATATGTCCTGCGCTAATAGCGAACATGGAGGGCCGTGTACTGCCGCTACGTCGCGGGCTAGATGATTATATGGCGAGTCTTGTGCGGGTGTGTCTCTTGACCATGCATGGACATTACCGTATGCGAGCTCATGCACTGGATGCGAGGCGCGAGACCGGCGAGTCGGCGGATATCGGCATCGAGAAGAAGGCGAGCGGCGGTTCTTTTGGTGGTTCTCGGGGTGGGCGGCCTCAAGATCTAGATTTGCACCCAGCCCGGCTCGAGCACTCCAGCATCATTGTCGGTCTGACCCGAGTATTCGGGCGGTCGGGGCCCGGGACTTGATTTCGGGTAGCGAGGTGCTAACGATCGAGGTCTGCTTTCGGTGTGTCCGTTGTGGTAGATTCCATTCGAGGCTGTAGTACTACTCGGGAGCTTGCTATACTTGTGGCAGGTCATTATGCGAGTTTGTCGGCCGGCGGCGGTGGTGGTAGGGCTCGGCTACGAGTGCATTGCGGTTCGCCGTCTCCTCTGATTACTCGCCGGAGCGAGGGTACTCATGGGCCAGTCGCGGCGAGTCGTGTAGCGGGTCCCGATTCTAGCGGTCCTCGAACCACATTTATGCCTTGTCGGTAGGCGGGACGGGAGGCCTCGCTGATGTCGTCACGCGGTACCTTATCGATCTCCGATTATGATGTGTATGCCTTGATAGATCCGGGTTCTACTCATCTATATATCTCCCCTTGTTGCTAGTAGGATAGGGATAGAGCACGAGTCCATAGACCACTTTCGAGGTAGCTACGCGATGGGTGATTCGGTGGTAGCTCGGCGGGTATTTAGAGCTTGTCCGGTGACTTTATGCGATCGTCGGACCTAGCGGACTTGATAGAGCTGGACATGGCGATTCGGCGTGATCATGGGCATGGATTGGCTAGCTTCTTGCTATGCCAATGTAGCTGCGAGGAGAGAGTGGTGCAGTTCCGATTTCTGAGGCCGGTTATTGAGTGGGAGGAACAACTGTATCGCCAGGGGTAGGTTTATTTCCTACCTCGAGGCTAGGAAGATGGTGCGAGAAGGGTATATCTACCATCTCGTTCGGGTGTTTATTCACGAGGTGCGGTACCAGATTTTTGATCGATTCGGTAGTCGAGAGTTCCCGGGCGTGTTTCGAGGCGACCTCCGGGTATCCTCACGAGAGGAGATCGAGTTTTGTATAGATGTGTTGCGGACACTCGACCTATTCCATTCCGCCATACGAGAATGGCTTTGCGAGTTGAGAGAGTTGAAGGACCGGTGAGAGATTTCTTTGGAGAAAGGCTTCATCGGACCTAGTGTTTCTCCACAGGAAGGCGCGGTATTGTTCGTGAAGAAGAAGGGCGGGGCCAGCTGCGCATGTGTGTTGATCTGGCGGTGAACAAGGTGACCATTAAACGAATACCGCCTTCCCGGGATTGATGATTTGTTCGACCCGATTTGCGAGCGCGAGATGTTTCTCGAATTGATCTGCGATCGGGCTATCATCAAGTGCGAGTCGAGAGAGGTGGATGTCCCTAGAATTTGCATTCGGACGATGCGGGCATTATGAGTTGAGGTCATATCTTTTGGGTTGACGATGCTCGGCGGTATTCATAGATTTGATGAGCAAGTGTTCAAACCATTTTGGACACATTTGTGATAGTGTTCATCGATGATATCTTGGTTTATTCTCGCTCGAGCGGGAGCATGCGGGCATTTGAGGCTATCTTGTGATTCTCGGGACAGTGATTATACGCCAAGTTTTCCAAATGTGAGTTTTGGTTAGCCGGTGGCTTTTCTTGGGCATATTATGGGGTGATGGTATTGGTGGATCTGGCGAATCGAAGCGATCGGGAGTTGGCCTCGACCTACTACTCAGCGAGGTTCGCGATTTTACGGGCCTTGCGAGTTACTATCGGCGGTTCGTGGAGAAGTTTGCTTCTATCTACGCACCATTGACTCGGTGACTCGTGAGCGGCTAAGTTTGATGGTGATGCTTGTGGCGGGGTTTCGATTCTTGAAGGAGGCGGCGGCGCCCGTTCTTACTCTTCCGAAGGTCGAGACGGTTATGTCGTGTATTGTGATCGTCGGGCATCGGGTTGGGATGTGTGTTGATGCAGTGATGCGAGTTATAAGCGTCACGCATCCCGACTTAAGAAACACGAGAGGAACTACCCGCTGTGATTTGGAGTTGGCGGCGGTGATTCACGCTTTGAAGATGCAGGCACTTATTTGTATGGGGTTCGCGTGGATATTTATACGGACCACAAGATCCTCGGTATATCTTCATCGGAGGAGGTGAACTTACGGCGAGGCGGTGGTTAGAGTTGCTTAAGGATTACGATGTTGATATCTGTACCACGGGAAGGCGATGTTGTGGCGGATGCTCTTAGTCGTAGAGTCGATGGGAGCCTATCGGATGTGCGGCTAGAGAGGAGGACATGGTTCGTGATTTGCATCGGTTAGCGAGCCTTGGTGTCCGTTTGATTGATTACGATAGCGATGGGGTTCGAGTTCGTGAGGTTGCGAGTCTTCCATCGTCGAGAGGTGAAGAAGCGGCGATTCGAGATCGATTTTGACACGTTATCGTGATCTGGCTCTTCGTGAGGAAGGGTCCTTTTGAGTAGCACTTTGATGGGGTGCTAAGGTTTGAGCGGGTTGTGTGTTCGGATGTTTGAGGACTTGGCGGCGAGTTCTTGGGGAAGCACGCGTAGCGTTACTCCATCCGTCGAGTGCGACCAAGATGTACCACGACGCTTAGATCGTGTATTGGTGGGATGGCTTGAAGAGGGCGTTGCGAGTTCGTAGCTCGGTGCGTGTTGTCGGCGGTGAAGGTAGAGCACGAGAGGCACGGTGGTTTTATTCTGACGATAGAGATCCCGACACGGAAGTGGGAGGTGATCAACATGGACTTCATCACGGGATTACCTCGCACTCGGAGGAGGCATGATTCTATATGGGTTATCGTCGGCGGTGGCGAAATCAGCCCACTTCCTTCTGTCGGGGCGACTTTTGGTGAGATTATGCGGACTATACATCAGAGATCGTCGATCTGCATGGAGTCCCTATTTCGATCATATCAGCAGAGGCCCGGTTCTGGCTAACGGAGGTCTTTCGAGAAGGAGTTTGGGGCCGCGGTGAGCACGAGTCGCATTCCATCCGCAGCAGACGGGCGGTCGGCGCCTATCCGGACTCTTGAGGATATCTTTGCGAGCTGTGTTATTGACCGAGGGTAGTTGGAAGGATCATTTGCCTCTAGTTGAGTTTGCGTATAATAATAGCTACCACTCCGGTATTCGGATGGCGCCTTATGAGGCCTTGTATGGGAGGAAGTGCGGATCGCGATAGGCTGGTTCGATGTGGGCGAGTGCGATTAGTGGGACCAGATTTGGTGCGTGAGCGATGGATAAGGTGAAACTTATCCGGGAGAGGTTCTTGTGACGGCTCGAGTCGGCGAAGTCATATCTGAGTTATCGTCGTCGGCATGCGGAGTTGAGGTTGATGATTGGGTTTTCTGAAGGTGTCACCCATGAAGGGTGTGATGAGATTCGGGAAGAAAGGAAACTTCGACCCAGCGTACATTGGGCGTATCAGATGTCGCGAGGTAGGCAAGGTTGCCTATGAGTTGGATCTGCCGTCCGATGCGGAAGCGGTCGTCCGGTTTTCACGTTTCTATGCTGAGGAGATGTATCGGGGATCCATCTAAAGTGCACCCGATTGACGATGTTCAGGTGACCGAGGAATTATCGTATGAGGAGATTCCCATAGCGATAATCGATCGTCAGGTTAGGCGTCTGCGGACCAAGGACGTGGCTTTCGTCAAAGTTCTGTGGCGGAACGAGCTCAGGGAGGAGATGGCGTGGGAAGGCGAGGAGGACATGAGAGCGGTATCTCACTTATTCCCCACACCTCGGGTAACTTACTTTCCTATTTGCTGGTTTTTAATTATCGTATTTGCTTAAGTGTTATATTGTGGCCATGTGAGACACTTGCAAACTGTTAAGTTGTGAGGTACTTTATCGTTAACTGTCTTGGGAAGGAACATTCGGGATGAATGTTTCTAAGGAGGGGAGAATGTTATACCCCGTATTTCCAGTATATGCGTGAGGCGTGCGTCACGAAAGTTTAGCAGTTAGTCCTTATGGATGAAAAAGTTTGTGCCTGACTCGCAAGAATCGTTTTTCGGCGAAGCGTTTTACTAAACTCGCGTAGGGTAAATTCGGCTATATCATTTATAATTTTGCGGATTTTTCGAGAGGCGAAACATTTTGGACCAGCGGGAGGTGACACTTGTCACCTCGTTGGGCGGCAAAAATGGGCATTGTTGCACGTTTTTGTGCCTTGCACAAAGTCAAGGAGTTGGTAGGATATTTGTGTAGTAGATGGATAAGGACACTTGCCCAAATCTTGACCTTACACTTGCCTTGCACTTGGCATCATCTTGGCCATTGGTTGGCCATGGCTTGACCTATAAATACCGCTTAGGATGAAGAGTTCTTCATCCACAAATCTTTCTCCAAGTCTTAAAATCCTCTCCTCTCCCTTGAGCATTTTCGTCCAACACCCCTTCCCCTCTATCCTAAGTGGCTTGGCGAGAGCCTCCCCTCTAAAGAAAGCCTGGCAAACCTACCCCACTTGGTAGAAAAGTTGTCTTCCAAGTGTAGTTACTATACCAAAATACCTAGCCCAAATCCGTATAGTATTTAGTAGAAGTTGTTGGAAACTTCTAAGGGTTCTTGGAGCTATCGGAGCGTTCAGACTAGGAGCTAAACCTCGCTCAGGATCGACTTTTATCTAGGATATTTTTGGGCTTATCGAGGTAAATAAACTTATCCTACATTTGTAATTAGAGAATACATCTTTGTAGAAGTATAGGAATAAGTATAAATACTTAGAAGGATATTCAGAATAGAATTGAGCTATTATCACGGTAGAAGGGTATAAAGAAGAACAATTGAACTGTACTCACATAGAATTTGTTTTTCTGATGGCTGTATAGCTTAGGGTAGGAAGTCTTGCCCAAATTTCCATAGAATAGAGAACCCTCACTTAGAGCTTTATGCGATCTGATCTGAGCGTTGATAGACGTATTTGACTATTATAGGCTGATTCTCTGCGCGCGACATATTCGACTTGGCAGGTGGAGTTCACCAAGAAGGTATGTGATTCTTCCTATACTCTTGAGCATGATATTTTAAATATATATATAGTACGGTAGATGTACGTGTGTTAACTGAATGATAATTACGGCAATGTCTTTTGACTTAAGCCTGAATAATAACTACGACAATGTCTTTTTACTTAAGCCTGAATAATAAAGAACTTGAAGCATTTCAAAAGAATACGGAATCATTTTTAACAGAAGAGAAACAGTTGGTTTTTAAACAAAAGCTTAAGAGTTATACCAGCTTTATGGGAAGTTAGGTATAACAACTTAAGAAATATAAAAAGGAACTGTTTACTTGTTTGTTTATAAGAGCCTTGTATTGATTTCTGTTAAGTGCAGTAAGATTGTTTGATAAATAGACATATTATGATGCTACGTGTGTTAGTGTCTTGTGATGTTGTGAAAGGGGGTCATTCTTGTTATGCTTACGTTGCTAAACGGTAAGTCGATTATCTTGTTATTATATCACCAACCCTCGACTTGTTATCAGGGCTTGCCACGCTTGATGCGGTCTATCGGCTATCACGATCTATGTGACTATGCGGAGTGCGGGAGTTCGAGGATTGATCATTAGGGTGTTTTAGCCCGCGGGGATGCCTATGCGATGCGTGTGACTATGCGGTCTGTGAGACTATGCGGTGCTGGAGTCGAGAATGCAGGGTTAGCTACCGTCACGAGAATACCTCGTGCAGTGCATGTGTGACCTATGCGGTGCGGGAGTCGAGTTAGGCACGCATAATGATACTATGGCGCTTGCCCGATCATTCGCGGCCTAGAAAAGACACATTACTGTTTACTATTATTCTTGTTTGTGATATGGCACTGTGCAATTGAAGCGATTGTATTTGCAAATGGTTTTAAATACTTTGATTTCATTTAAGTACTTCTGATTTCACATACTTGGTACATTCCCGTCTTGACCTCGCCCGAGGCTGCGTTAAATCCGCGAGTTTAGGTCTTGATTCGGTGATCGGCAGTGTAGGATCTGCTCGGGGTTTTGGATAAGCTCCTTCTATTAGGAGTTTATCTTTGGTATATATCCTTGATGAGGCTTTGTATAGTTTTGAGTGCGGCGGGGCCTTGTCGTCGTAGTTCGATTTAAATCACAGAGTGCTGTATTCATATGTAGGATTGGACTGCGTATGCGATGTAGTGTCTTTTATTATGTATATTATATGGCAGCCATCGGCTTTGCCTTGCACGTCGTTGGTTTTAAAGAAAAAAAAATGAGGTGTTATTTGATTCATGACTTACTTGTATTGTTAAGGTAGAAGGGTGCAGGTAGGGCACGATCCGAGCAGGGTTGAGTGGCAGTGATAGTATCGAGCGATCGATCCTCGGAATGTTTCTGACCGTGTCTAGTAGAGTCTTGATTATCGATGTGTTGCGCCACACCCATAAGCGGAGGCTACGGACATTTAGGAGTTGGTTTCTATTCTTCTCACTCTAAGATCGTGCCATGAGGTGTGTTAGTAAGATAATTCCTCTACAGCGTATTGTTGTATTCTGATTATGCCTCGAGGAGAACAACGGCCCTTGAGAAGGGCAAAGGAGTAGCGAGATCTACTAGTCGGACTCGGAGAGTTGATAGGGCTTATACCGGGGTATACCGAATGTTGTTCATGATCGGCGAGTTCTTCTGCGCCAGTTTTGAGGCCCAGCACGAGCCTCCGGTTTCGGTTAGGAGAAGACTATAGGTCATGAGGAAAGTCGTTGTGTTATTGACCAAGATAGCGGTGCTAGCGATTATAAGTGATAGTACCCGGAGGTAGGGATACTTTGATTAGTAAGTGAGAAGTAAGAATGTTGACAAGAATGATAGGTGGCGAGACTATAGTTGTATAAAGTTCACAAGTTGTAATTTCCGTGTGATGTAAGACGATAGGGAAGATTATGCAGTAGAAATACTTTGGCTTATGTGACGAACCTCTAGTGAATAGGGGATAGGGTAGAAGTACCTTGAGATAAGAGAGATTTATTCGGACTAAGAGCGAGAAGTTAAGTGTGGTGAGTCGGATTATGGACTCATTTAGTCGGTAGATAGTATGGAATGGGGTAATGTCGATTAGAAATCGTCAGATTATGTGATAGGGTCACGAGGATGTCGAGCCCAAGTTTAGTTAATCGTTATGCGAGTTTGTGGGCGCGTTCAGCGAACTAGGTCGTAAGGACCGAGAAGAGCCTTAGTGGAAATTCAAGTAGCTTAATGGCGAGTTTGATTAGTAACTCCAAGGAGTGGAGAAGCGAAGCGATATTGAGATTTTATGCGTGTACTAGATAAGTTTGAAAGTCACGAGAAAGTATGACAAGTAAGGAAAGAAAGGAACCTCTAAGGATCCGTGTTTTGGGAAAAGCGTAACCTTGAGTTTTGTGAGAAGAAATTCGCGGACGGAAGGTCCATTGTTATGTTTACGTATGTTGTGGTGGCCATGTGTGGCATCGTTGGTCTTGTGCAGTTTCGATCGATAGGCATAGTATAGATATTGTGTCGGAGTGTGTATAGCTTGGCAACCGACTAAGAACATTCGGGGACGAATGTTTCTAAGGGGGGAAGAATGTTACACCGTAAGTCGGGACA
The DNA here is from genome assembly GCA_029844215.1 of Przewalskia tangutica. Lineage (NCBI taxonomy): Eukaryota > Viridiplantae > Streptophyta > Magnoliopsida > Solanales > Solanaceae > Przewalskia > Przewalskia tangutica. The sequence continues at coordinate 51,743 of JAQGDG010000322.1, read as the reverse complement.
TGTAAAAGAGAATGTACGAAAGGAAACAAGACTTGGAAATTAGTGCGAAAGGAAGAATTGTTTCCGACGGAAAATCTTAGGACGTCGGAAAGGAAAAATGTTCGTTGTTGAGAATTGGATTCTCCAAATGCATTATTTGAAGAGTATGGAACTTTTAACCTTATGGAAATTTATTTTCTGGATTTGGTCACGTGGGGCCCACAGAAATTTTACATTTTGTGGGGCCGAGGGTTCTGAATTTTGTGGGCGAATGAGAGGCGACATGTGGCACCCCTCATGTGGTCTTGGACGAAAATGCAAGGGGTAGAATGGTCATTTGACCTATGTAGATGATAAGTCTTGCAAGCTTGACATAATTGACTAGTCAACTTGCCAGCAGGCGATCCATGTGATTTTAATCCAAGCCTCACATTTGTTTAAGTCTAAGCCCTCCGTTGTGTGTTATAAGGTTAATACTAGTGCAAGACTAGCTCATTTACACTTAGAAAATTTTAGAGAACCATTGTTCTAGTAGCATTGCTCTCGGGTTTGCATACTATACCAGCACAAAAATTTGTGATTTTGATCCTTTGTTCACAGACTTAAAACCAAGGTTCCTAAGAGTGTTGTAAGGTTATCTCGATAGAAAGATTTGGAAAAAGCGTATTTTTACGTTAGTCGCAAGCGGAAACTAAGGGAGTTCTTGACTTTGAAGTTAGAACTTGAAGATGGGTTCTTCGTAAGCCTCAGGAGTGCTTGGGCGGATTGGAACCTAAGGAAAGGAGCTAAGAATTGCTAAGGCGCGACTTTGGAATCTTGGAAATTTTAAGGGCTTTGAAAGGTATAAATTTTGTCGTTTTAGTAGTTAAGACTTACTTATTGTTGTAGCTATGGATTTTAGCAAGCATGTGTTATATAGTATGAAGTTTGATATGTTTATGGACTATTGGAACCCTAATCCGAAATCTAGCATGTATAGCTTTAAGATTTCAATTCAAGTCGATTGTTAGTAAAGTCGTCACATGTTGTATAAAGAAGGAAATTGTAGTTGTTGAAGTTGTTTATGACTAAATAACATGTTGACCTAAGAACTTGGAATTTGGAAAAGGATTGGAAAAGACTTTGAATTGTTAGTTGTAGTTGGCCGAGAATGGCTTGGAGTTTTTAAACTATTTGGTATGAATTGTGGGGCGGAATTTTACACGTATTGTAAGGCATGTAATCCCCTTTGTTTGGTTGTTGTTTGGAGCCTTAAATGTGGCTTGTTGGTTATTGTATTCGGCCTTGAAAAAGGTGGCAAAGTGAGTAGAAACAAAGGAAGTCTTTGCGATTTTCCGTAGAATTAGTGGTGCATTATACTTAGTATTATTCTCGTAGAGACTAGAAGTTGATAGTCTTGTTGTGACCATTATAGGTTGACACTTCTACGTCTGGCGTATTCGGCTTAGCTTGTGGATATTAGCGAAAGGTATGTGAACTATCTCCTCTTCTAGCATGATTCCTTAGAATAAAGAAAGTAAGTTCTACTCCTTGAATGATCCATTCCTTGCTTGTATTTGGATTGCCTAAAATAGAATTTGTTCTATGTACTTCCTTGAGTGTACTTTGATGTTTAAATTGTAAGTAGTATAATCCATTTCCTTAGGGAAGTTTGGATTCTTAAAAGTGAAGGTATTTTTCTTAAAGTACATAGAGACTTGAAAAGGAAGTGGTTTCCAAATCTTTTGGCTAGTGCCTTAGTTCTAAAACCTAAAGGTCATTATAATGACTTTAGAGTCAAAGAGTGATTTACTTATTTGATTTATAAGAGTAGAAATTACATGATTTAAGAGAAGTAACTTGCGTTAAGGGTGAAGTTACTTGAGGTTTAAAAAGTAGAAGAAAACTTGTTTTCTAACTATTAAGAGACTTGAAGTATTTTGAAAGTTGAGAACTTGATTTGTAAGTATGTGATACTTGGTTTTAATAGTATAAGTCTCTTGGTTATTGAAGGAATGGATACGTCTAAAACCATAAAGGGTTATAACGGCTTTATGAGAAGTTGGTTATAACGGCTTTATGGAAGGTTTAGAAAGTTGTCTATTTTGATTAAATCGGCATAAGTCGCCTAGATTGTGAAAATTTGGAGTTACTTGATTTCAAGCTTTGAAATGAGTTTTCTAAAAGTGTAGTAACTTACTTTGAAAAATAGACACGTCTTGATACTACGGTGTTAGTATCTTGGGGCTTTACATAGAAAGGAGTCTTTTATAAAGGAATGTGCGTCGTAGTACTTTGGCTTGTTAAAGAGAATTATTCTATGTATAACTTGATTAGTACTTTGGCTTGATAAATTGAGGATTTGTCTAAGTGTGCCTTGATAAGTACTTTGGCTTGTTAAAGAGAATTATTCTAAGTGTGCCTTGATAAGTACTTTGGCTTGTTAAAGAGAATTATTCTATGTATGCCTTGATTAGTACTTTGGCTTGATAAATTGAGGATTTGTCTAAGTGTGCCTTGATAAGTACTTTGGCTTGTTAAAGAGAATTATTCTATGTATGCCTTGATTAGTACTTTGGCTTGATAAATTGAGAATTTGTCTAAGTATGCGTGATAAGTACTTGGGCTTGTAAATTGAGAATTGCCTATGTGTCTTGAAATAGCGGTTGTGTGCTATTGGTATATCGGTCGTTCGGGGTCATTCCGGGTTTGTGGCATTTGAATAATTAGTGGATTTGCTACCCACTATCGAGGAATACCTAAATGCGAGTCAGTAGGGCTTATGCGGGTGAAATAGTCCCGTGCGGGCGGGTCCGACCTATGCGAGGAATACCTCATGCGAGTCGTAAGGGCTTATGCGGGTGAAATAGTCCTATCACGAGGAATACCTCATGCGGGTCAGAAAGGGCTTATGCGGGTGAAATAGTCCCGTGCGGGCGGGTCGACTATGCGAGGAATACCTCGCGCGGGTCCAGCGCGACCTATGCGGGTGAAATAGTCGAGAATAGGATTGCTAAATGATCTGCGGGCGGATGGTCACCTGCTGATCATGAGCTTCCTAGTTTATATTGTAAGGATACTCATTTTACTCATTGTTAGTAAGGCACAATGTGTTGTATTTTGATTATCATATATGTCCCCGGATTTGTTTGTGTTACCCTATGGTCATGCTTTTACGAGGTGGGATTCCGGGGCATGGGACCACGAGGTATTGAGGACACAGGTGGGACTTGGTGTTCATGTATCCTTATTGGTGTTATTACATCATGGAATGCCGGCAGTGAGGAAGGATTCCACGGGCATGATTGATATTATGGGCGTGAAACCCATGGTTATATTGAGTAATGACTTTGAGGGCCTGCGTCCCTGACTTGATATATTTGTTTATGTGTTATGTCTTGTAGGTTGGATATCATACATGTCTCTGTGTTATTTAGCTGCTATGATTTTATTACACTACTCGTTCACATACTTGGTACATTCGTCTTGACCTCCTTGAAGCTGCGATCATCTGTAGATTTAGGTACACGATTCGGTGATCGGCGGTGTAGGATCTGCTCGGGGTTTTGGATAAGCTCCTACATTAGGAGTTTATCTTTGGTATATGTCCTTGATGCAGGCTTTGTATAGTTTTGGATGCGGCGGGGCCTTGTCGTCATAGTTCGATTTAACTCGCAAGTGCTGTATTCATATGTGGGATTGGACTCGTATGCGGTGTAGTGTCTTTTATTATGTATATTATATGGCAGCCACTGGCTTTGCCTTGCACGTCGTTAGTTTTAAAGAAAAAAATGAGGTGTTATTTTAGTTCATGACTTACTTGTATTGTTAAGGTAGAAGGGTGCCTGGGTAGGGCACGATCCGAGGCTTGGGGTTGGTGTGACCTGAATGGGTAACTTGGATGAGGTCTTACTAAATATCAAGACTTTGTGGACCCTTTGACTTAGTCAATTCTATCAAGCTCACAACTTGCAAGACTTGTCATCCTAAGACTATGGTCAATGACCATTTTGGCCATGACATAATTCGTCGAGGCAACTATAAGGCGGGTGACACGTGTCGCCCATTCGTTAAATCCTGATATTCATTTTCCGACAATTTCATAATTAGATAAATTTTTACAAGTCTCAAATCTTAACACTTGTGAGTTCTTACGTACGTTCTTAAAACATGTCCTATAAAATACGGGGTGTAACAACAAGTATAATCTACTCACACACATAAGGCATATGTACTTCACTTAAAGAATTTACGTTATGAAGTTTTAAGACTATGAACCTTTGAATCCTAAAAGGTTGAGAGACTTATTTTCAAGTAATGAAACTTGATTCTTAAAGGAAGAAATGACATGATTTAAGGGAAGTAACTTGTTTTAAAAGGTGTGAGTTACTTGAGATTTAAAAGTTAAGAAACTTGATTTCTAAAGTTAAGAGACTTGAAGTATTTTGGAAGTTAAGAAAATTGATTTGAAAGTATATGATACTTGGTTTAAAAAGTATAAGTCTCTTGGTTGAAAAAGGAATGAAATTGTCTAAAACCATAAAGGGTTATAACGGCTTTATGGGAAGTTGGTTATAACGGTTTTATGGAAGGTTAAGAAAGTTGTCTATTTTGATTAATGGGCATAAGTTGCCTAGATTGTGAAAATTTTGAAGTTACTTGGTTTCAAGCTTTGAAATGAGTTTCTAAAAGTGTAGTAACTTACTTTGAAAAATAGACACGCCTTGATACTACGGGTGTTAGTATCTTGGGGTTTTATATAAAAATGAGTCTTTTGAAAAGAATGGAAGTACGTAGTACTTTGGGTTAAATTCCCGGATTTTTATGTGTGAAACGAAAGTGCCATGAGTTTATAAAAATGGAAGTCTAAGGGTTTAATGAACTTGCCTATGTTTTCTTGTAATAGCTTTGAGTGCAAGTATTATATGTTTACGTTGTCGTGACTCTCAGTTGGAGGGCCGACTGTCTTGTTGTAAGTTTGCTTGGACGTACCGACAGTGATGTGGGATTCCACGGGTATACTTCCATTATGATTGATCATTGGACATGCTTATACGATGTGAGATTCCGGGGCATGTGACCAGGAGGCGGGTTAGATTCGGTTGTTTATTACCGTAGCGTGCTTATCGATGAGGATTCTGGGCATGCGACCATGCTATGTATGATTATTACTCGTGGGCTAGATCCCGTGAAGACATGTACCGCGATGAGGATTAGGGGCATGTTATATTATTACTCCGTGGGCTAGCTCGCGCGAAGACTGCGCCTACGATGAGGATGTCGAGGCGCGTTATGATCATGCGTATCGATGAGGATTAGGGGCATACGACCACGTTATATATATATATATATATGTATTGTTTATGTATACGCGATGCCGCGGGTTGTATGTTACACTACGGTGTCGGCGATGATGTAGGATTCCACGGGCGGGAGATATATATGTATTGTGTATGTATGCGCGGCGTTGAGGTAGGATGCCGCAGGCGCGTCACGTGGTTATAAGTTACACTTATGGTATCGGCGATGATGGGGATTCCACGGGCGCGCTTTGATATTTGTGTGACTTGATCGCGTCCCAGTTGGGTCGGGTAGTATATCGTCCCTGTAAAGGCGGATTATGTTATGAAAGATAAGTAAGTTATATGGTAATGACACGGTAGGATCGGTATGTACCTTTTTATACTTGCCTGTCATTCTTTTGTCTGATTATGATTTGTTTCTGTACCTTATTTTCCGTTCCATATTAAATTTTTGTTATGCGGCCCCGCCGAGGCTGCGTTCATGTCTGCGAGTTTATGTACCTGATTGTGGATCGCGAGCTTAGGATCTGGTTCAGCATTTTGAGATGGCTCGATGTTAGGAGTTGTCATGGCTATGCATATTGAGTGCAGCGGGGCCTTGTGCGTCGTAGTATTTGTTCAAATCTTAGAGTGCATGTATTCAAATGTAAATTTGGGTAGTTAGAGTTGTAATTACATTTTTTTGATAGTGTAAGCCTTTTTGGGTGATTTATATTATGGCGACCTTATCGGCTTTGCCTTGGTTTTTAAAAAAATGTGTATTTACTCATTTCATGATTGGTTTGGTGTTGTATGATTGGAAGGTTCCCGGGTAGGGCACGATCGCGGTCGAAGGTGGTCGTGACAAAAGTTGTATCGAGCGATTAGTCCTCGGAAAGTGTCTGAGGCCAGTGTCTAGTAAGTCTTGATTATCGGTGTGTTGTGCACCACATCTATAATCGGAGGCTGCAGGACATTTAGGATTAGTTTCCATTCTTCTCACTCACGAGATCGTGCGATAGAAATTTATCACGACCCGTTAGGGGCGTGGTAGTGCCTTACCGGGCACCAGTAGTCATACAGAGAAATCGCGGAATATAAAACATCTGATATGAAACAAGAGATAAGATAATAAAGCAGGCTGACCAAAGCAGTTGCCTTACGTATATATATAACATAAAAACCGAGCAGTTATCCTTTTTACAATTTACGCCTGCGATTACTACGGACCTCTAAGAGTTTTAAAACCACAACTATGGCGGAATGGGGCCCGCGTACCCCTGAATGTACAAGAACCTCTGGACTCGTGGGTAACATACGAAGATAAGCCTCAGAAAAGCGGGGCTTCCCAACCTGTGACTGTGATCCTATGGTGAGTATCCTGGCCATATACCTACCTGCGGCATGAGCGGCCCTCGAGGAGAGCGATCTGCAGTACCAAGTATGTGAAACTGAAAAATCACGTAAATGGAATCACAGCGATCTAAATAAAGCAGGAGACATGTATGATAACAAAACTACGATTCCAATATAAAAGCGATCCACGTCAAGTCGGGGACTCGCGCCTCAAGTCATCCCACGTACTGTGGAACTTCTTCCTCATCGCTTGGCGATCTAGGTATAAATCGTGTGATCGTATAACATGTCTCGTCCCATCTCATGGACCCGATGTCGCGTCGTATGGAATACATTCGGCCCGTCATGGGCTCGGTAGTCGTGTGAAATACATTCGGTTAATCTAAGCAGCGGTAGTCAGTGAAATACATTCGGTTCATCTCGTGAACGCGGTAGTCAGTGAAATACATTCGGTTCATCTCATGAGCAGCGGTAGTCAGTGGAATACATTCGGTTCATCTCATGACGCGGTGGTCGAGTGGAATATATTCGGTTCATCTCTGAACGCGGTAGTCGAGTGGAATACATTCGGTTCATCTCATGAACGCGGTAGTCAGTGAAATACATTCGGTTCATCCATGAGCAGCGATTGTGGTCATAACATTTAAGCGCTCATTAAGATGATTAAGATAATACCATATTTTCCCTTTAAAACAACTAAGGTAATATTATGCCATTCTTTGTCAAACCAAAACACTTTCCTTCTTAAAGTCAAGTAACAACATTCTTTTTCAAAAGTTCAAGTTTGCCTAATTTCAAATATTCACGTCTTTTATTCGAAAGATTTCATAGTTCATAATCTTAATCATTTTGATAACATAATTCTCTTTTAAAACAAATGAGTAATATATGCCTTATGTGTGAGTAGGTTATTCTTGTTCATAACAATCTTATTAAAGCGACCATGATCTAGGAAATGTAATATCATTTTGTCTCATCTTAGCTTATGCGGATGGAGGTTTCTCTTGGTTTTAATAATACTTTATTAGTCAATACATTTCCCTTTATTAACGCTGATGTGGTTTGTTCGATACTTATTCTCATTTAGAAATCGATGAAACATTATTCCTTTCACAAACCAAGTACTCATTACTCATGAATGAGGTTTCACGCTTTTAACAAAATTCATATTAAATCAATTAAGTCAAGTCTCTTATCTTTTAAGATCAAGTCTCTTAACTTCTAAAATCAATAACCCATTCTTTTTATCTCTCTTAAGTCGTTATACCTAACTTCCCATAAAGCTAGTATAACTCTTAAGCTTTTAAAACCAAGTGTTACTCTTCTTTCAAAAAGGTTTCTTAATTCTTTTGAAATACTTCAAGATTCTTATTATTCAGGCTTAAGTCAAAAGACATTGCCGTAAAACTACGTTCGATTAACACACGTCACGTCTGTACTATATATATATATATATATACTTTTAAAATATCATGCTCAAGAGTATAGGAAGAATCACATACCTCGCGACGATTATCGACTATAAGCAAATAGCTCCAAAGTACTGTAATCCGGCTAGCCCTTTCCACCATTCGAGTAGAATACGCTACTTGCAGTACCTCAACCTATAACGGTCACACAAGTCTATCAACGTCTAGATACAGATTCCTTATTCTACGGAAAATTGGGCAGCACTTCCCTACCCGTCAAATTATACAAGTCTGTAAATACGATCTAAGTAAGTAAATCTGATTCGATCTTAACATGTGATTTCAATTCAATTCTTTTACGTAATATCCTTCTATTACAGTTCAACTCTCTTCTGTAATATCCTTACATGAATCTTATATTCAATTCTATACTACTACGATGTAATTCCAATTACAATAGAAGGACAAAGTATTTACCTCAATAAGCCCAAAATTATCCAAGTTATATGTCGATCTGACGGCGTTTAGCTCTACTGCAGGCGCTCCAACCCACTCCAAACAACCCTAGAAGTTCTACGCTTCTACTTAACACTTCAATGGCTATGAAGATTTCCTTAGGGTTTCGTTTTTGTGATTTAAGGGAATATAGTAGTATTTAAGACTCTACGTATAGAGTAACTTTGGAAAGTACTACAAGGTATTTGGGCTAAAGTATTTGGGAATAGTAACAATACTTGGAGAGTATTTTTCTACAAAGGGGGTGTATTTTACGAGCAACTAGGCAAGGGGTACTTCTCGGCGAGGCCTCAAGGGGGGGGAGGCTTTGGGAAAGCCTATCAAGGGAGGAAATTTCAAGACTTAGAAATTAATTTGTGGATGAAGAAGTCTTCAACTAAGGGGGTATTTATAGGCCAATCAATGGCCAAGATCAAACAAGTGGGGGCAAGTGGAGGGTGAGGATTTGGGCAAGTGTACCTTATCCATCTACCACCAAAAAAATATCCTACCTAATCCTTGACAAAACACAAGGCAAAAAACGTGCCAACTCAAGCTCTTTTGCCGTCCACTTTGAGGGTGACACATGTCACCCTCCCGTTTGTCCAAAATATTTCATCTCTCGGAAAAATCCGCAAAAATAATAAATGACATAGCCGTAATTTTCCCTTCGCAAAGTCCGGAAAACGTTTCGTCGGAAAACGATTATTTTCGCTAGTTGTGCACTACTTTAAGGCTTAAACTTTTGTCACGCTCGCGTACATACTGCGGAAATCTGAGGTATAACATTCTCCCCTCCTTAGAAACATTCGTCCCGAATGTTCCTTCTCAAGACGGATATCGATAAAGTTCTTCTTAACTTAAACAAGTTTCCAATGCCACGCCTGGCCGCAAAATAACACACGTGAAAATACTTAACCCAAGTCCACGAGAAATCATTCCTACATCACAAAAGCTTCCACCCTGGTCTAAAGGATACTCCCTTCACATCTTCACTTCACAACAAAATGATCTCCTTTATTTTGCTAACACACGTTCACTTCTTTCCTCACTCGTCGTACTCTTCTCGAACACTTGAACTCTTTCTAGTATACGTACCATACTTCAGTCATCGCTTCAGTTTCCAAAATCTCTGGAGTCACTACTTCCAAATTTGGTCATCTTACTAGCCTCAAATTCCTTTAAGGCCATTCCCGGCCTTCACGATCCGATTCTGGTCGAACATATTCACGAACTCATACGATGGTCATCTAAACTTGGGCCTAGCACCCTCGTGACCCTACCAACTGGCGGGACCACCTCGAACTGACCCCACCACAAAACAGGCCATGGGTTGACCCGCGAATTGTCCTCAACCCGACCCGCTATCGTGCCAAACACTTGTTCCCCCGATCCGGAACAATCTCACAAATCAAGTCACGAAAACCTAGTGGTCTTCTTAGCTCGACTACCCTCTCATTTTATACCACTCAGGGACTTATCACGCAAATATATCCCACGTATACAATGCACCCCGACAAAAGTCAACATAAACATAGATCTTACTCAAGATGGCCTCGCATCTAAGGTCTCTACGTAAAAACTCTAAGGCTTACACTTTCCACCTTTGACTTACCTTCTAACTAACCATTTTAACATAATGCTATCTGAACATAATACTTAACACTTCACCATAATATCAACGCATACTAATCTCTAGAGGGGTAAGAATATACCTGCACCATCCGCTCACTCTAATCATAGGCACGCCTGCAGGCGCATAGCTATGAAAGGCGATGATCACGCCATCGACTCGGTAGGTGCGTCATTCTGCTTGTACCCTCCTATAAGCACGATCTCGTCACATGCCCCGACGACGCCAAGTGAAACAAGCACGATGAGAAGACGACATTCCGGGATGGCGCTTGCCACATCGTGCTGTTGAGGGGACATGAATCCTGGCTAGAACGTGTATATCAGTAAACTGGAAGCCACGGAGCTCGACCAGCTCCCAAATACCGAGCGTCACGAAGGCGCGGAGGACCACTCTGTCTTGGAGGAGGTACATAACTAGTTCTTGAGGCGGTCGCCTCGAAAGTTACCAAAGGACCTGTTGTCACGGCCTCTTCTGCGATCTCGGTCATTCCGTCGACCTCTCCGTTCCTCACATCGGTGCATAAGCTGCGCATGCGGGCAATGTCCATGCGGTGAAGAGCTACACGAACAAGCCTCGCCAAGTAGTCATCGAGCCGGTGGCGTGGCGGTGCACTCGTCTCCATGTCGGCTACGATGCGGGGCGTCGAGCTAATGAGTCAAACTCCACATTGTACTCGAGCCGTGCGCCGTGCGCCTCGGCGTCAAAAATCTATCGGCGAGCCCTTCTCATCGTGGAGGCAAGAAATGTGCGAAATGCCACGAGAACTCGTCGTACGGTACGGAAGTGCATACTCTCCCGGATGCCTCACGCGAATCAAACCCGATCGGTGCGGTATCACGCGGCCGACGCGAACCTAAGACCACCGACTCGGTCTCGAAGCCTTGATCACTCTCATGATCGGTAGAATCGCCGAATGAACTCCTGCGGATCATCCTCGTGCCTCGACGTAGAACTCTGGCGGGCTACAACTCGTAAAGTCCGTAGCCTCAAACTATCCGATCTCGGATGAACCATGGGTACCATGGAACTAGATCGCCAGATTATCCTCATGTCTTGCCACTATCCTGGCCAATAACTGGGCCATCTCTTTGTACCCCAACTCCTCTGCTCCAGGCTGTGGGACTGGAGGCTCAGGTATTGTGGTCTCAGCAGCCACTGCTGCGGCTCTAAACTCTGCTGGGGCTGGCGGCGTCACAAAACTCGCCGTCTGAAGCACTATCTCAGGTAAGGTCCGGGCCTGCGCCCTCGTACTCCTCTGTATCATACTAGCAGCCCCCTCGACTGTCTTGCCCACCTGGGCCCGGGTGGCCTTGCGCGGAGGCATAACTGGTAAAAACGAAATACGTCAGAGGGGTCCAACTTATAACACAGCTCTAAGGCACGATCTCAGAATGAGAAGAATGGAAACCAATCCTAAATGTCCTGCAGCCTCCTGATTATAGATGTGGTGCACAACACATCGATAATCAAGACTCTACTAGACACGGTCTGTAGACACTTTCCGAGGATTAACTGCTCTGATACCACTTTTGTCACGACCCGTTCCGGGGCCCGTGACTGGTGCCTTACCCGGGCACCCAAGTAGTCATACATCAGAGAAATCAGCGGAATATAAAACATACAGATATGAAACAAGAGATAAGATAATAAAACAGGTCAACCAAAACAGTTGCCTTCTGTATATATATAACATAAAAACCCGAACAGTTATCCTTTTTACAATTTCTGCCCACAACAGTACTACAGACCTCTAAGAGTTTTAAAACCACAACTATGACGGGACAGGGCCCCGCCATACCCCTGAATGTACAAGAACCTACAGACTCAGGGTAACATACCAAAGATAAGCCTCCAAAGAAATGGGGCTTCCTAACTGACTCGTGATCCTATGGCGAGGATCCACAACCGATGTACCTCTACTGCGGCATGAGCAGGCCCGAAGTCGATCTGCAAGTACCAAGTATGTGGCGAAAAATGCGTAAATGGAATCACAATGATCTAAATAAAACAGAGACATGTATGATAACAAAACTACGATTCACAATATAAGCGATCCACGTCAAGTCAGGGACTCACGCCCTCAAGTCATCCCTCATGCCCGTGGAACTTCTTCCTCACTGCCGGCAGTCTAGGTATAAATCGTGTGATACGTATAACATGTCTCGTCCCATCTCATAGACCCAGTGTCGCATCGTATGGAATAGATTCCCGGCCCATCTCATGGGCTCGGTAGTCGTGTGAAATACATTCCCGGTTCATCTCATGAACGCGGTAGTCGAGTGAAATACATTCCCGGTTCATCTCATGAACGCGGTAGTCGAGTGAAATACATTCCCGGTTCATCTCATGAACGCGGTAGTCGAGTGGAATACATTCCCGGTTCATCTCATGAACGCGGTAGTCGAGTGGAATATATTCCCGGTTCATCTCATGAATGTGGTAGTCGAGTGAAATACATTCCCGGTTCATCCCATGAACGCGGTGTCGTGTGGTCATAACATTTAAACGCTCCTTTAAGACAGATTAAGATAATACCATATTTTCCCTTTAAAACAACTAAGGTAATATTATGCCATTCTTTGTCAAACCAAAACACTTTCCTTCTTAAAGTCAAGTAACAACATTCTTTTTCAAAAGTTCAAGTTTGCCTAATTTCAAATATTTACGTCTTTTATTCGAAAGATTTCATAGTTCATAATCTTAATCATTTTGATAACATAATTCTCTTTTAAAACAACTGAGTAATATATGCCTTATGTGTGAGTAGGTTATTCTTGTTCATAACAATCTTATTAAAGCAGTCATGATCTAGGAAATGTAATATCATTTTGTCTCATCTTAGCACATGCGGATGGAGGTTTCTTGGTTTTAATAATACTTTATTAGTCAATACATTTCCCTTTATTAACGCTGCTGTGGTTTGTTCGATACTTATTCTCATTTCCGAAATCAGTAAAACATTATTCCTTTCACAAACCAAGTACTCATTACTCACGAATGAGGTTTCACGCTTTTTAACAAAATTCATATTAAATCAATTAAGTCAAGTCTCTTATCTTTTAAGATCAAGTCTCTTAACTTCTAAAATCAATAACCCATTCTTTTTATCTCTCTTAAGTCGTTATACCTAACTTCCCATAAAGCTAGTATAACTCTTAAGCTTTTAAAACCAAGTGTTACTCTTCTTTCAAAAAAGTTTCTTAATTCTTTTGAAATACTTCAAGATTCTTATTATTCAGGCTTAAGTCAAAAGACATTGCCGTAAAACTACGTTCAGTTAACACACGTACGTCGTCTACTATATATATATATATATTTTTAAAATATCATGCTCAAGAGTATAGGAAGAATCACATACCTCGCGACGATTATCGACTATAAGCAAATAGCTCCAAAGTACTGTAATCCGGCTAGCCCTTTCCAACCTTCGAGTAGAATACGCTACTTGCAGTACTTCAACCTATAACGGTCATACAAGTCTATCAACGTCTAGATACAGATTCCTTATTCTACGGAAAATTGGGCAGCACTTCCCTACCCGTCAAATTATACAAGTCTCAAATACTGATCTAAGTAGAAATCTGATTCGATCTTACGATGTGATTTCAATTCAATTCATTTTTGTAATATCCTTCTATTACAGTTCAACTCTCTTCTGTAATATCCTTCTATGAATCTTATATTCAATTCTATACTACTACAGTATGTAATTCCAATTACAATAGAAGGACAAGAGTATTTACCTCGATAAGCCCAAAATTATCCAAGTTTATATGTCGATCTGGCGACGTTTAGCTCTCTACTCTGGCGCTCCAACCGCTCCAAACAACCCTTAGAAGTTCTACTTACTCTACTTAACACTGAGGTATCAACGGCCATGAAGATTTCCTTAGGGTTTAGTTTTTGGTGACTTAGGGGAATATAGTAGTATTTCTGGGCTCTACGTATAGAGGTAACTTTGGAAAGTACTACAAGGTATTTGGGCTAAAGTATTTGGGAATAGTAACAATACTTGGAGAGTATTTTTCTACAAAGGGGGGGGGGGGTATTTTACGAGAACAACTAGGCAAGGGGGGGTACTTCTCGGCCCAGGCCGCTCCAAGGGGGGCGGGGGCGGCTTTGGACGTAATCCTATCCCTGGGGGAGGTGACATTTCAAGACTTAGAAATTAATGTGTGGCTGAAGAAGTCTTCAACTCAGGGGGGTATGTATAGGCCAATCAATTGCCCAGATCAAGAGAAGGGGGGGGGCACGTGGAGGGTGAGGATTTGGGCAAGTGTACCTTATCCATCTACCACCAAAAAAATATCCTACCTAATCCTTGACAAAACACAAGGCAAAAAACGTGCCAACTCAAGCTCTTTTGCCGTCCACTTTGAGGGTGACACATGTCACCCTCCCGTTGGTCCAAAATATTTCATCTCTCGGAAAAATCCGCAAAAATAATAAATGACATAGCCGTAATTTTCCCTTCGCAAAGTCCGGAAAACGTTTCGTCGGAAAACGATTCTTTTCGCTAGTTGTGCACAAAATTTCATCCCTTAGTCTACTTTAAGGCTTAAACTTTTGTACGTACGCCCTCACGTACATACTCTGGAAATACGGGGTATAACAAGAGCTGTGTCGTTAGGGTTGTCTCTCCCTAACGAGTTATGTTGATTGCAGCTACGAGCAAGGCAACAGTGACCCTGGAAGGACTATGTGGATTGCATATCCAGGTTGGTAATGATTGTAGTATAGTTGGTATTGTGACATACGGCTATACAGAGCTAGGTATGAGGGTTATACGTGTGTTTCCTAGAATGGTTTTAGATTACCAAGAGTTGGTAAGGACTAACTAGATACCGGGAAGGTATGAAACAGTTAAAGAATTCTCATCGAGGTCTTATGTTTTACTTTGAGATAATTGGGGAAGGATGAGCTGTCTGATAGGGCAGTGAACCCTTAAGAAGTCATGTTAAGAACTTAATAGAATACCATGTTAATATATTAAGCTACGTGGTAGGCTTAAGAGAATTGTACGGATGAGGTCCGTATAGAGTAAGTAAGGGTTGTGGTGATCAAGATGACACGATTGTGGTATTATGAGAAGTTTTTGTACCCGTTTACTGGGGGACTGGTAAGGTAGGCTTGGAGCATGGAAATTGCGAGCCTAAGAATATTGATGACCGCTGAGACCTTAGATGTACAGGGTCTTCTCGGGTAGAAATATTTATTATAGACCAAGAATAAGAGTTAAGTGCGATGGTGGGACGGGGTGAGGACCTATTGTGGGTCGCCCCATAGCCTGAAATGGAGTGGGATTAGTTGGTAGTAGTTCCACTACATGACAGGGTCACGAGGGTGCAAGGCCCAAGTCTAGTTAATTGTTTTACGGGTTCGTGGACGCGTTCCACCGGAACCAGGTCGTGAGAGCCGAAAATGGCCTTATGTTGTTTAGTAGAGTGATACCAAAAGATTTGGGGCCAGAATCGGTATGGGGGTTATGTATGTATGCTAGTATGAGTTGGAAGTACGAAAAGAGTATGACCAGTAAGAAGGATAGCAACCAAGTGTAAAGGAATAGAGCCTGAATCCATAAGAACCTTTCAAGGTAACTACACCCGTGAGTGTTTGGGGTGGTAGCTGAGCGGGTATATGAGATTTGCCCGGTGATAATACAGTCATCAGACCCTATTAAACCTAGTAGAGATGATTACGACAGACTTTGAGGTCATTATGAGTATGGACTAGTTGGCTTCGTGGGTGCCAAGGTTGACATCTTAGTATAAATATTGTTATGTGGCCATGAATGGCATATGTTGTATGAAGGGTGTAGTAAAAGGAGACTATGTCGCTATCTAATTAGATTGGACTCCGAAAGAACATTCGGGGACGAATGTTTGTAAGGGGGGAAGAATGTTACACCCGTAACTCCAGGACATGTTTAAGAGTATGTAAGTAAGGAACACAAGACTTGAAAAGGGTACGAAATGAAGAATTGTTTTTCCGACGGAAAATCTTCCGAACGTTGGAAAGGAAAAATGTTCGTTGAAGAGAATTGGATTTTCAAAATGCATTAATTAAGGATTATGGAATGTATTATCACTATGGAAATTTATTTGTACAGATTTGGTCATGTGGGGCCCACCCGAGGAATTTTACGTTTTGTGGGGCCCACGAGGGTTACGGAATTTTATGGACGAATGGGAGGGCGACACATGGCACCTCCCCCACATGGCTTGGACGAAATATTCAAGGGTAGAGTGGTCATTGACCATTGAAGATGAACAAAGTCTTGCTAGCTTGAGATTGTTGACTAGTCAATTTGTCCACTTGGATAATTATTAATTGCTCTTCATCCTAGCCCCACATGTGTTATTATCTAAGCCCTCCTTTGTAGTATATATCCTACACTAGTGCAAGACAAGTTCTATACTTAGAAAAAATTTCAAGAAAACATTGTGCTAGCTTTAGGTGCTCTCGGCCAAAGGGATTTTTAGAGACAAAAAATTTGCAATTGTGGTTCATTATTCACAAGACTTTAACCCAAGGTCCCTAAGGGTATTGTAAGGTTATCTCAATAGAAAGATCTCAGAAAAGTGGCGTTTTCGTATTAGTCGCAAGGCGGGAACTTAAGGAGTTCTTCAACTTTGAAGTTGGAACTTGAAGATGAGTTCTTCATAGGCTTCTAAGGAGTGCTTGGAGCGGGTTGGAACATAAGAAAAGGAGCTAAGAATTGCTAAGGAGCGACTTTGAATCTTGGGAAGATTAAGGGCTTGAAAAGGTATAATTCTTGTCGTTTTAGTAATTAAGATTACTTATTGTTGTAGCTATGGATATTAGCAAGCATGAGGTGTTTTTATTATGAAGTTGATAAGTGTTATGGATATTGGAACTCTAACCCGAAAACTAGCATGTTTAGCCCTTAAGATTACAATTCGATTTGAGTATTAGTATAAGTTGTCACATTTATATAAAGAAGGAAATTGTAGTTGTTGAAGTTGTTTATGACTAAATAATATGTTTGACCCAAGAACTTGGATTGGAAAAGAATTGGAAGACTTTATGTTGTTGCACCTATTAGCCGAGAATGGCATGGAATTAATTGGATTGTCTTGTATATTGTGGGGCGGAATTTTACACGTATTGTAGGGCGTGTAATCCCCTTTGTATTTGCTGAATTGATTGAGCCTTAAATGTGGCATTTGGTTATTGAATTCGGCCTTGAAAAAGGTGGTAAAGTATGTAGAAACAAAGGAAGTGCTGCCCGATTTTCCGTAGAATTTAGTGACTTTGCACTTAGATTATTCTACACTTAAAGCTAGAGGTTTAATGGACGTATTATGGCCATTTTAGGTTAAAGTACTAGTATGGCGTATTCTACTTGAAGGATGGAATAACTATCAAGGTTGAAGTACTTTGGAGCATTTTGCTATTTGTCGATAATCGTCGCGAGGTATGTGAACCTCTTCCTTCTTTAGACATGATTCTATGTATGGAATATACATGTGGTATTATTTCATGTTCCCTTCTACTCTTAGAAGTTAAGAAGTATGTATGTTGATTTACTCTACGTAAGGGTTATGTCTAAGATATCCTAAGTTCTTACCAAGTCTTATGGGGGATGTTGGTAAGAGTCGTTAGGAGGTATTTGGAGCCAAGTTGACTTGGCTAATTTACGGCACGAATGCGAATAAGTATCGAACAAGTCATTGCAGCGTTAATAAAGGAAAATGTAATAACGATAAATTATATTAAAACAAGTAGAATTATCCATCTGCATAGAAGCTAAGATAAGACAAAATTGTATTACATTTTCTAGATCATGGCTACTTTAATAAGATCGTTATAAACAAGTATAATCTACTCACACACATAAGGCATATGTACTTCACTTAAAGAATTTACGTTATGAAGTTTTAAGACTATGAACCTTTGACTCCTAAAAGGTTGAGAGACTTATTTTCAAGTAATGAAACTTGATTCTTAAAGGAAGAAATGACATGATTTAAGGGAAGTAACTTGTTTTAAAAGGTGTGAGTTACTTGAGATTTAAAAGTTAAGAAACTTGATTTCTAAAGTTAAGAGACTTGAAGTATTTTGGAAGTTAAGAAAATTGATTTGAAAGTATATGATACTTGGTTTTAAAAGTATAAGTCTCTTGGTTGAAAAAGGAAAGAAATTGTCTAAAACCATAAAGGGTTATAACGGCTTTATGGGAAGTTGGTTATAACGGTTTTATGGAAGGTTAAGAAAGTTGTCTATTTTGATTAATGGGCATAAGTTGCCTAGATTGTGAAAATTTGAAGTTACTTGGTTTCAAGCTTTGAAATGAGTTTCTAAAAGTGTAGTAACTTACTTTAAAAAATAGACACGCCTTGATACTACGGGTGTTAGTATCTTGGAGTTTTATATAAAAATGAGTCTTTTGAAAAGAATGGAAGTACGTAGTACTTTGGGTTAAATTTTCGGATTTTTATGTGTGAAACGAAAGTGCCATGAGTTTATAAAAATGGAAGTCTAATGGTTTAATGAACTTGCCTATTTTTGCTTGTAATAGCTTTGAGTGCAAGTATTATATGTTTACGTTGTCGTGACTCTCAGTTGGAGGCCGACCGCCTTGTAAGTTTGCTTGGGCGTCGAAGCGGTGATGTGGGATTCCACGGGTATGCTTCCATTATGATTGATCCTTGGACATGCTTATACGATGTGGGATTCCGGGGCATGTGACCAGGAGGCGGGTTAGATTCCCAGATTTGTTTTATTACCCATGGCCATGCTTATACGATGAGGGATTCCTGGGCATGCGACTATGCTATGTACGATTATTACTCCATGGGCTAGATCCCCATGAAAACATGTACCCACGATGAGGGATTCCGGGGGCATGTTATATTATTACTCCATGGGCTAGCTCCCCATGAAGACCTGCACCTACGATGAGGGATGTCGAGGGCACGTTATGACCATGCTTATACGATGAGGGATTCCGGGGCATACGGCCACGTTATATATATATATATATATATATACATATATATATATATATATATATATGTTTTGTTTATGTGTCTTGCGCCCGTGAGAATGCGATGCCACGCGCGTCACGTGGTTGTATGTTACACCTACGGTGTCGGCGATGATGTGGGATTCCACGGGCGGGAGATATATATATGTATTGTGTATGTATGCCAGCGGTGAGTAGGATGCCAGCGCGTCACGTGGTTATATGTTACACTTATAATCGGCGATGATGGGGATTCCACGCACGCTTTGATATTTGTGTGACTTGATCGCGTCCCAGTTGGGTCGGTAGTATATCGTCCTCCATAAAGGGCCGGATTATGTTATGAAAGATAAGTAAGTTATATGGTAATGACACGGTAGGATCTGGTATGTACCTTTTTTATACTTGCCCCTGTCATTCTTTTGTACAATTATGATTTGTTTACTGTACCTTATTTTCCGTTCCATATTCGTACTGTTATCGACCCCCTTGAAGTGCGTTCATGTCCGCAGTTTAGGTACGCGATTGTGGATCCGCGAGCTTAGGATCTGGTTCAAGATTTGAGATGGCTCCAATGTTCCGGAGTTGTCATGGCTATGCATATTCAGGGGTACGGCGGGGCCTTGTACCGTCATAGTATTTGTTCAAATCTTAGAGGTCTGTATTCAAATGTGGGCTGGACTGGTTAGAGTTGTAATTACATTTTTTTTGATAGTGTAAGCCTTTTTTGGGTGATTTATATTATGGCAGCCTTATCGGCTTTGCCTTGGTTTTAAAAAAAAATGTGTGTTACTCATTTTCCGCAGTTGGTTTGGTGTTGTATGATTGGAAGGGTGCCCAGGTAGGGCACGATGCGGCCGGTCGGGTCGTGACAGCCGGATGGCGGATGTAGTGCAGGTTGCAGGGCCACGGCGCAGGATCTGACGCGACGCCAAAAGTCTTTGTAGTGTTCGAAGTTTCAGCCATGGCCACGAGCAGAAATTTCGCGGGAACATGGAAAAATCAGAAGATATTTTGTTAAAAAGTTTGTGGGAGGGTGACAAGTGTCCCTCCCATCTGTTTGACTAAGAGGAAGTCTATTTTATTGACCAAGTCTTGAAGACTTGGTCATTTTAACACAGAACCCTTCTCTAAAATAATTTCCTCTCCTTCTCTCTAGAAATTTCAAGGAAAACCAAGGCCTAGTAAAATTAGTGGAAAAGATGACATGAAGGAGTTATGTTGGCAACATGAGAGGTTCGTGTGGGTGATTTTAGCGTGAAGAAGATTTGGAAGAGGGCTTATTGAGGTAAAACCTTCACTTTCTCATGTAATTGAAAATTACAAATTATAGTATTTGAGAAATGAGCATGTTGTTTGAGTATTGTAATCAATTCGGTTGTTAGCAAAAATCGTTGCATGTTGTATTAGAAGGGTATATCGTTGTTAAAAATTGGTTAAGACTTATTGCATGTTGAATTAACAAGTTGAATTGAAAGGATTTGAAAAGGTTGATATGTGGGCGTGTTTTAGCCAAGAAGTTGCCTTAAACTAGTTGGATTGTTGGGCCTTAAAAGTGGCGTTTGGATATTGAATTCGAGCCTTGAAAAAGGTGGTAAAGTACGTAGAAACAAAGGAAGTGCTGTCCAAATTTCCGTAGAATAAGGGACTTTACAATTAGAATATTCTACGTTTAAGCTAGAAGCTAATAGATGTATTATGGCCATTATAGGGAGAAGTACTACGAATAGCATATTCTATTTGAAGGGTGGAAAAGGCTAGCAAGGTTATAGTGTTTTGGAGCATCTTGCTATTTGTCGATAATCGTCGCAAGGTATGTGAACCTCTTCCTATCCTTTCTAACATGATTGTTGTGAACTATATAGTACGATAGACGTACGTGTGCTAAACGAATTTGGTTGGTTTAAAACATAAAGTGTTATAATGGCTTTATGGGAAGTTAATTATAACGACTTTATGTAGGTAAAAGAATGGTTTGTTGATTTTAAAAGATAAGAGACTTGACTTATATTTGACTTGATATGAAATATTAAGAACTTGAATTGTGTTAAAAAGTGGTGAAACCTCATTCGTGAGTAATGAGTACTTGGTCTAAAAAAAAGGGGAATAAGTTATATTAATTTCGGAAATGGGAATAAGTATCGAACAAGCCATTACAGCGTTAATAAAGGAAAATGTAATGACAAATAATTATATTAAAACAAGTAGAATCCTCCATCTGCATAGAAGCTAAGATAAAACAAAATTGTATTACATTTTTAGATCATGACTGCTTTAATAAGAATCATTATAAACAAGTATTGATTTTCTCAAATTCCAAAGTAAGGAACTTGTTTTCCAAAAGAAAAGAGACTTGAGGAATTGAAGTGTTTTGGGTTATTCAAAAAGAAGGTATGGAAATTGTTTTGGTTTACTTAAAATGATAGTTACTCTATTTTTTATGCTACGGGTATCGTGTGACCTTCGTAAAAGAAATGGATCTTTTGAAAGAATTAAAGTACGTAGTACCTTGGGGTTAAAACCCGGATTTTGTTGTCATAAAATGAAAGTCTAAAAGTATGTTGAACTTGCCTATGGTTGCTTGTGATAGTCTTGGTGTACAAGTATTGTATCCTTATGCTACCGCGTCTCTCGATGGAGGGCCGGTCATGTTATTCTCGATCATTTTGGACATACTGACACGTTGGGTGGCCCACGGGTATGCTTCCACTATGAGTGTTATCCTGTTAGTTCCTTTGGACATACTGACACGTTGGGTGGCCCACGGGTATGCTTCCACTATGAGTGTTATCTTGTTAGTTCCTTTGGATATACTGACACGTTGGGTGGCCCACGGGTATGCTTCCACTATGAGTGTTATCTTGTTAGTTCCTTTGGACATACTGACACGTTGGGTGGCCCATGGGTATTCTTCCACTATGAGTGTTATCTTGTTAGTTCCTTTAGACATACTGACACGTTGGGGGGCCCACGGTATGCTTCCACTATGAGTGTTATCTTGTTATTTCCTTTGGACATACTGACACGATGGATGGTCCATAGGTATGCGTCCATTAGGATGGTTCCATGGCCATGCTTATACCGAGGTGAGATGCCGGGGCATGCGGCCATTGTGCGGGTTAAATTCCCGGGTTATATTTGAGTGATGACTTTACGGGCGTGAGTCCCTGACTTGACTTGACTGCTAATATATATTGTGTACTTTAGTTTGGTTATCACACATGTCTCCTGTTTTATATATAGACTGCTATAATTTCATTCTGATATTTTGATTTCACATACTGTACTGTTATCGACCTCCTTGAAATGCGTTCATCCGCAGTAGAGGTACTGGTTGTTGATCCTCGCTCATAGGATCACAGTTCAGCGTTTTGGGAAGCTCCATTTCTCTGGAGGCTATTGTTACACCCCGTAATTCAGGTCATGCTTATGAGAACGTACGAAAGGAGTTAAGATTTAAATTTTTGAAAGATAGGTTGACAGAATGTTTCGGACGGGTTTTTAGTCAACTTTGAGGCGGTTTATGCCCAGTTACCTTAGGAGTTCTTAGGTGTTTCAAAGGCCTAGTATGTGGTTCGTTGAGTATAGTTCCCAGCGCAACAAACCGTTCGTCCATAGGACATCAGAGTAGGAAGTTATGGAAGTTACAAGTTCGGTCGTGATCAGGCGGAAAAATATTTCGGTCAGTGCCACAGTCATGTGTGGATATGCTGAAAATTCTCTGTAGTTGCAGCGCCGGAATGCAGGGCCGCGGCGCCGAAAGTGCTGAAAGTTTGCAGAGGTTTCAGCGCCGCGGCGCCGAGGCGGGATTTTTGCGAAATCTGGGGGAAAAATCAGATATTTTCTTTTAAAAAGGCCATGGGAGGGTGACAAGTGTCCCTCCCATCTGAGTTAGTGGAAATGCTATTTATTTGACCAAGTCTTGAAGACTTGGTCATTCTTCAAAAACCTTCTTCTCTCTAAAAATCTCTCTTCCTTCTCTCTAAAAATTCCTCTCCCTTCTCTCTAGAAATTCAAGAAGAAACCAAGGCCTAGAGAAGGTCCAAAAGGTGGCAAGAAGGAAACTTGTTGACAAGCTTGTAGGAGGTTTGTGGAGGTGATTGTGGAAAGAAGGCAAGTGAAATTGTTGGACTAATTTGGGGTAAGCTCTAAGGTAACAATCCTTTCTCTTTTGCTAGTAATTGTGTTGCATGTGTGGAAGAAATGACTTGTAGTAGTCAATATTGCTCTTAAATATATTGCATGTAGGAAATACAATTTGGATTTGAAAGGATTGGATAAGGGTGATATGTGAACATGTTATAGCCAAGATAATACCTTAAACTTATTGGATTGTTTATTTTGTATTGTGGGGCAGAATTTTACACGTCCAAGTTAGGCGTGTAATCCCCTTATATTGTTGAATTGTTGGTCCTTAAATGTGGCGTGTAGTAGTTGATATCGAACCTTGAAAAGGTGGAAAAGTATGTAGAAACAAAGGAAGTGCTGTCCAATTTTCCGTAGAATAAGAGACTTTTCAATTAGAATGTTCTACGTTGAAGCTAGAAGCTAATGGACGTATTATGGTCATTATAGGTTGACATACTACGTGCGGTATAGTGGACTTGCGAGTGGATTGATCCGAAGAGGTATGTGGAACTTTCCTATTTTTATACCCCGTATTTCCAGAGTATGTACGTATGGACGTACGTACGAAATTTGAGCCTTAAGTTAGGCATTGGATTCGAAATTGGGCACAAGTGCCGAGTAGAGTCGTTTTCGAAGCGTTTCCACGACTTTCGTAGGGAAAATTCCGCTATGACTTTTTAATTTTGCGGATTTTTCCGAGTGTGAAACATTTTGGACCAACGGGAGGGTGACATGTGTCACCCTCACATTGGAAAGCAAGTGGGTGCTTGGGCGATTTGGGCGTCCAAGAGGCCTCGTTGGCCTCGCCGATTGGCTCCCTCTTTTGGCCTAGTTTTGTGCCATGTTTTGTGGAGTGTTTTGTGGAGTAGGGGTTAGGGTGCACTTGGCTTGATCTTGGCCTTACACTTGCCTTGCACTTGGCTAGATCTTGGCCATTGGTTGGCCTTTGGTTTTGCTATAAATACCCCCCTCTCTTTGAAGACTTCTTCATCCAAAACCTTCCAAGTCTTGAGTCCCTCTCCCTCCTCTTTTCGTCAAGAGCCCACCCCTCTCTCCCTTGTGAAGGCCTTGGCGAAACCCTCCCCACTTTGAGCCTAAAGCCGAGAACACCCCTCTTTTAGAGTGTTGTTCTCGTGTGATACCACTTTTGTGGTGTTGAAATACTCCTCCAAGTATTGTTATAATGCCCAAAATACCTTAGCCTTGTACCTTGTAGTATTCCAAAGATACCTCTATCGTAGAGTCGGAAATACTACCTTTTGTCCTTTTAGTCTCAAACCGAAACCCTAAGGAATCTTCGTTGTTAGTCAAGGATTTAAGTAGAAGTTGGATAGAACTTCTAAGGGTTGTTTGGAGCAGGATGGAGCACCCGGAGTTGGAGCTAAACGTTGCTAAGGATCGACATTTAACTTGGATAATTATGGGCTTATCGAGGTAATTATCTTGTCCCTCTAGTCGTAATTGGAAATTACATATTTGTTAGAATATATAGTTGAAGTATACTATATATGGAACTATACTTAGTATTCGGCAATGTCTTTTGACTTAAGCCTGGAGAATAAAGAAAAGAACTGAACTGTATTTACATAGGACTGTATTGCAGTAGTCTTGTGTAGAGTTACTGGGTAGGATGGTACACGTCCGGTTAGACGTGTAAACCCACCAGTTGGCTTGGTAGCGGCCTCGATAGAGGAGGAGATTTCTGTTGTTCTTTGGGAGGTCTTTGAATTTCGTAGAAAGATAGAAACTTGTGTTTTGGGGTTAATAGGCGTTTGTGACCTTTATAGGTGAAAGTACTAAGAGTAGTGTATTCTACTCGAGAGTGGAAAGGGCTAGCAAGGTTGTAGTACTTGGAGCATTTTGCTTATTGTCGATAAATCGTCGCGAGGTATGTGAACCTCTTCCTATCTCTTCTAGCATGATATGTGTGAACTATGTAGTGCGGTAGGCGTATACGTGTTAAGCTGTGTTTGATTGTTCTTAAAACATAAAGTGTTATAACGGCTTTATGGGAAGTTGGTTATAACGACTTTATGTAGGTAAGAAAATACTTTGTGGTTTTAAAGGTAGCGATGTGAATTATAAGCGGCTAGTTATAATAAAGAACTTGATGTATTTCAAAAGATTTATAAATCGTTTTGAAGGAGAGTAACACTTGGTTTTAAAGGTTTTAAAAAGAGTTATACTAGCTTTATGGGAGTTAGGTATAATGTCTTAAGAGGTAAAGAAAATGGTTTCTTGATGTTAGAAGTTAAGAGACTTGATCTTATAAGATAAGAGACTTAACTTATTTGTTTTAATGTGAATGTTTGTGTGAAACCTCATTCGTGAGTAATGAGTACTTGGTTTTATTTAAAGGGATAATGTTTCTTGATTTGAAATCGAATGTGTATCGACAGGACCACTGCAGCGTTAATAAAGGAAAATGTATTGAATAATGATGTATCGTATTAAAACCGGTGAAACCTCCATCCGCATAGAAACTAAGATGAGACAAAATGATATTACATTTTCTAGATCATGCATTTCTTTGTAATAAGAATGTTGTAAACAAGAATAACCTACTCTCGCGTGAGACATATATTACTCAATTGTTCTAAAAGGAATCAAGTGATTAAGTTAGGGAACTATGAAACCATTTGAAAATGAGAAGCTTGAGTAATTGAAACTAGGCAAACTGGAACTTATGAAAAGAATATTTTTACTTGATTTTGAAAATGAATTTGGGTTGGTCATTATAATAATACTGGTATCGGGTGACTTTTATAAAAGTGATGGATCTCTTTTAAAAAGAACTTAACGTATGTAGTACCTTGGGGTTAAAAACCGGACTTTGGCATAAAATGAAAGTACTTTGAGTTGTGTAAAACTTGCTATGCTTGTTGTTGTGAAACTTGCCTATCTTGTGATGATAGCCTTTGTTGTGCAAGTGTGGTATTTACGTGTTCGCGTCTCTCGATAGAGGCGGTTGACTTATTGAGAACTTACTTGGGCGTCTTTGGCGGTGATGGAGAATTCCACGGGTATGTTTCCATTTTGATTCTTGTCTTGTTGTTGATGTCACATGGACGTATCTACCGTCGCCGATGATTCGGGGCATGTGGCCATGCGGCCTTGTTATTATGTTGCATCATGGACATGTCTACACCGTCAGATTCCAGGGCATGTGGCCGTGCGGCCTTGTTATTATTGTTGCATCATGGACATGTCTACACCGACGCGATTCGGGGCGTGTGGCCATGCGGCCTTGTTGTGTGTTGCATCATGGACATGTCTACACCGTCACGATTCCGGGCATGTGGCCATGATGCGAACATGATGGATGTGGTGGGCGTGAGACCCATAGTTAGATTTGAGTGGTGACTTTGAGGCGTGAGTCACGACTTGATCGCTTTTATGTTGCGTCTTGTATTTTGGTTATCATACATGTCTCGCTTTATATAGTGTTATGATTTAAGCTGCGATATTCTGATTTCACATACTTGGTACTGTTTCTTGCGACCTCCTTGGGGCTGCGTTCATGCCGCGGTAGAGGTACATCGATCGTGGATCCTCGCTCTTAGGATCTCGGTTGACGTTTTGGGAAGCTCCGTTTCTCGGAGGCTTATCTTTTGGTATGTGTTCCCCGAGTTGTAGGTTCTTGTACATTCGGGGTATGGCGGCCTGTCCGTCATTGTTGTTGAAAATCTTAAGTCCGTAATCTTGTTGTGGCGGGGTTTGTAAAAGGATTAAAGCTATTCGTTTTGAAAGAGTTGTATTTATTTATGTTATTGGAAGGTAACAGTTGGGTTGCTTTGTTTATGTTCATATACCTTGTTTCTTGTTTAAAGTTTTATTTTCCATTTGGTTTTCTCGATGTTGTGTCACTAGGGTGCGGGATAAGGCACGATGTAGGCCCAGGCAGTCGTTACAAAAGTGGTATCGAGCGATTAGTCCTCGGAAAGTGTCTACAGACCGTGTCTAGTAGAGTCTTGATTATCGATGTGTTGTGCACCACATCTATAATCACGAGGCTATAGGACATTTAGGATTGGTTTCTATTCTTCTCATTCTGAGATCGTGCCTTAGAGCTGTGTTATAAGTTGGACCCTCGGCGTGTCTCGTTTTTACCGATTATGCCTCCGCCAAGCAGCAACCCGGGCCCAGTGGGCAAGCGGCGAGCCGCTAGTGAGATCTGAGAGAGTCCGAGCGCGAGCGTCGATCACTGAGGCAGTGCCCAGCGAGTTTCGCGACGCCGCCCGGACCAGCGAGTTTAGAGCGCGGCCGTGGCTGATGAGACTCTGATGACTGAGCCTCGGTCCCCGATGCAGGCGGGGGAGATGGGTCACGAGAGATGGCCCGATTATTGGCGAGTTGTGGCGAGATATGAGCAGCTGGATCGCGGCGTTCGATTCAGAGGCACGTGGTGCACCGAGAGCGAATAGTTTGAGGCTACGAGATTTTACGAGTTGTAGCCGCGAGTTCTACGGTCGAGGCACGAGGATGATCCGCGAGTTCATCCGTCGATTCTGAAGGATCACGCGGGTGATCAAGGCTTGAGAGACCGAGTACGTGACGCCGGTTCGCGTCGGTGCGTGATACCGCGATCGATTAGTTTGATTCATGGAGCTTTCCGGGAGAGCATGCACCTCGTGATATGGAATGAGTTTTGGGGCTTTCTCACGCACTTCTTGCCTCCGCAGATGAGGAGGGCACGGGACAGATTTTTGTTCTTGAGACAGAGAGGCGCCTTTGTCGAGTACAATGTCGAGTTCGATTCTTTGGCTCGATATGTCCACTGCGCTAGTTGCAGATATGGAAGATAGGGTGCATCGCTACGTCACGGGCTAGATGATTATATGGCGAGTCTTGTGCGGTGTTTCTCTTCAGGGCATGGACATTGCCCGCATTGTGCTCATGCACAGGTGCGAGGCGCAGATCGGCAGGTGGACGGCCAGTGAGAAGAAGGCCAAGGCAGGATATTTTGGCGACTTTCGAGGCGGACCGCCTCGGCGAACTAGTTATGTGTAACGACGTTCGGGCCGTTCTGCATCGTGCCTTACCGGGCACCCTAGTGATACAACATCGAGAGAAAACGGCGGAAAATAAAACATGAGTTATGAAACAAGAGATATAATAATAAACAGGCCAACCAAAGCGGTTGCGCCCGATATACATAAAACACGAGCAGTTTAATCCTTTACAACCTGCCACAACAAGATTACAGACCTCTAAGATTTACAACGACTATGACGGACAGGGCCGCCATACCCTGAATGTACAAGAACCTACAACTCGTGAACACATACTAAAAGATAAGCCTCCAAGAAACGGAGCTTCAATACGCTGTCGTGATCCTAAGGCGGGGATCCACGATCGATGTACCTCTACCTGCGCATGAACGCAGCCAAGGAGTCGATCTAACAGTACCAAGTATGTGAAATCTAAAAATACTCTAATGAAATAATACTAGACTATATAAAGCGAGACATGTATGATAACAAACCACGATTCACAACATAAAAGCGATCATGTCGATCGAGGACTCACGCCAGTCATCACTCAAATATAACTATGGGTCTCACGCCCACAACATCAATCATGTTCGCATCATGGCGCATGCCGATTGCATCGGTGTAGACATGTCCATGATGCAACAATAATACCAATGCCCCGGCCACATGCCGGAATTCTACCTCGGTGTGAACGCGTCCATGTGACATCAACAATAATATCTTTGGGTGATCAACCTCGCGTGGCCACATGCCCCGAATTCTACCTCGGTGTAGACATGTCCATGTAACCACAATAACAATATATCGGGTAATCAACCCGACCGCACGGCATGCCCCGATTCTACCTCGGTGTAGACATGTCCATGTGACATCAACAACAAGACAGTAATCAAAAATGGAAACATACCCGTGGAATTCTCCATCACTGCCAGCACGTTCAAGTAAGTTCTCAACAAGTCGACCGACCCTCTATCGAGAGACGCGGTAACACAGAAATACCACACTTGCACAACAAAGGCTATCATCACAAGCATAGGCAAGTTTCACAACAACAACCATAGGCAAGTTTCACACAACTCAAAGTACTTTCATTTTATGCCAAAGTCCGGGTTTTTAATCCCAAGGTACTACATACATTAAGTTCTTTTTAAAAGAGATCCATTACTTTTATAAAAGTCACCCGATACCCGTAGTATTAGAATGACCAACCCACATTCCTTTTCAAAATCAAGTAACAACATTCTTTTCCTAAGTTCCAGTTTGCCTAGTTTCAATTACTCAAGCTTCTCATTTTCAAATGCTCAAGTCACTTATTTTAGAAAGGTTTCATAACTCATAGTCTTAATCTCTTTTAAAACAATTGAGTAACATATGTCATATATGTGAGTAGTTTATTCTTGTTTATAACGATCTTATTACAGCAGCCATGATCTAGAAAATGTAATATCATTTTGTCTCATCTTAGCTTCTATGCAGATGGAGGTTTCTACTGGTTTTAATACATCATTATTCAATACATTTTCCTTTATTAACGCTATGATAGTGCTGCCGATACATTCCCGATTCCGAAATCAGTAAAACATTATTCCTTTAAAAACCAAGTACTCATTACTCACGAATGAGGTTTCACACAAACATCCACATTAAAACAAATAAGTTAAGTCTCTTATCTTATAAGATCAAGTCTCTTAACTTCTAACATCGAGAAACCATTTTCACTTACATAAGGTCGTTATAACTAACTTCCCATAAAGCTATTATAACACCTATGTTTTAAACCAACCAAATCACTTAGCACGTATGCGTCTACCGTACTACATAGTTCACAACAATCATGCTAGAAAAGATAGGAAGAGGTTCACATACCTCGCGACGATTTATCGACAATAAGCAAAATGCTCCAAGTACTACAACCTTGCTAGCCCTTTCCACTCCTCGAGTAAAATACGCTACTCTTAGTACTTTCACCTATAAAGGTCACAAACGTCTATTAACCCCAAAACACAAGTTTCTATCTTTCTACAGAAAATTGCAAAGACCTCCCCCACATGAGCGTAAATCTCCTCCTCTATCGAGGCGGCTACCAAGCCAACCGAGGGGTTTACACGCCTAAGGACGTGTACAATTCTACGATAATACTACACAAGTCTCTGTCTGATCCTATCATCTGATTCGATTCTTTATTCTTCAGGCTTAAGTCAAAAGACATTGCCACAATAATGTTCAGTTCTATATATAGTATACTTCAACTATATAATCCTACAACATGTAATCTCCAATTACAATAGAGGGACAAGATAATTACCTCGATAAGCCCAAAATTATCCAAGTTATAATGTCGATCCTGAGCAAGGTTTAGCTCCTACTCGTGCGCTCAATCCGCTCCAAACAACCCAGAAGTTCTAACCAACTTACTCCAATACTTCAACCAACCAGAAGATTTCCTTAGGGTTTCGGTTTGAGACTAAAAGGACAAAAGGTAGTATTTAGGGCTCTACGTATAGAGGTATCTTTGGAATACTACAAGGTACAAGGCTAAGGTATTTTGGGCATTATAACAATACTAGGAGAAGTATTTCAATACCACAAGGAGGGTATTATACGAAAACAACTAGGCTAGGGGGGGGTACCCCACGGCTAGCACCACAAAGGGGGGAAGGGGAACCCCTCGTCCAAAGGCCACACGAAAAGGGGGAGGGGGAAGGCTCTCGGCTAAGAGCTCACAAAGGGGGAGGAGAGTTTTCAAGGCTTAGACAAGTGAAGAGTGGATGAAGAAGTTCATCTCAAGGGGTATTTATAGGAAACCAAAGCCAACCAATGGCCAAGATCAAGCCATGTGCAAGGCAAGTGTATGGCCTTGATCAAGCCAAGTGCACCCTAACCCTACTCCACAAAACAAGGCACAAAACATGGCACCAAACAAGCCACAAAACAAGGCCAAAACAAGGAGCCAATAGGCCTCAACCGTGACCAACCGGCCAACCCATTATCGCCCCGAATGAGGGTGACAAATGTCACCCTCCCGTTGGTCCAAAACATTTCGTTGCTCGGAAAAATCCAAAAATACTAAATGACATAGCCGAATTTTCCCAACGCAGCCGTGAAACGTTTAGTCGAAAAACGACTCGATCGGCACTTGTGCCCAAAATTCGATCCTTTGCCTAACTTAAGGCTCAAATTCTCGTCGTCGCCCTTACGTACATACTCAAAATCGGGGTATAACATTCTCCCCTCGTAGAAACATTCGTCCGAATGTTCCTTCTCAAGTCTCAACACAAACATGCGCTAGTATAACCTTCATCGCTATACGCGAAAACAATCATGCCACACCGCCATAAAAATAACAAACGCACAATACTTAAACCCAGTCAATGAGGAAAAACCTCTAATCATCACGAAACCCCTTACCCGAGGTCTAAAATATACTCGTCACACCTTCCTTTCCCCAAAGAAGCGATCACACACGCTCACTTTTCCTATCTTGTTGTACCTTCCGAACACTCAAACTCTTTCTAGTATTTGTACCATACTTAGTCAACGCTTCATTTCCAACTCTTGGAGTCACTACCTCCAAACTTGGTCATCTTACTAACCTCGATCTTCTCTAAGGCCGTTCCCGGCCTCCACGATCCGCTTTTGGTCGAACACGTCCACGAACTCATACGATGATCATACAAACTTGGGCCTAGCATCCTCGTGACCCTACCACCTGGCGGGACCACCCAGAACGGCCCACCAAAACCGGGTTCTGGTTGACCGCAAATGGTCCTCAACCCGACCCCAACCGCGCCAAACTCTTGTTCCCGATCGGAACAATCTTTCTAAGTCAGATCATGAAAGCTACCTCTTCCATCTAACACTACCCAAGGACTTATGACTCAAATAAATCCACGTATACCACTACTCGATAAGGTCAAACATAAAATAAATCTTTAACTCAAGACGACCTTACCCTAAGGTCTCGATCGTGACATAGTCTAAGGTTCACACTTACCATGCCCCCATACGTATCCTCCCAACTAAGCATGTTTTCTAACTCATAATTAACACAACGCTATTCGTACATAGCACATAATAATGAGACCATCATAACAAGCATACCAAAACTCTAGAGGTTAAGGATAAACACGAAGCTACCGCTCCACTCTAATCATAGGCACATACTGCAGGCGCATGCGTAATGAAAGCGATGAACGACCAGCGATCCGGTGGTGAGTCGTAACATCCGTGCTACCCTTGGTCGGACAGTTCCTCGCAAAATGGCCTGCTGCGCCAAAATAACAAGCTCCCTGGCACCACGACACTCCCGAAATGCGGTCTACCATCGACCACACCGAGGTAGGGGTGACGCATCCGCCAACACCCTTACTTCGAAACACGAACCTCGAGCCACGACTGCTCCGAATACTCTGAAGGTTGTGGAGGACCACTCTGCTGGCGGAGGTACAAAACTAGTATCTTCTTTGAGCGGTCCGCCTCGAAAGTCACCAAAGGACCTGTTGTTCGGCCTCTTACGCGATCTTGGTCATTCCGTCGACCTCTCCGTGCCTCACATCGGTCGTGAGCTGCATGCGGGCAATGTCCATGCCCGGCTGGAGAGCTACTCCTGAACATGCCTCTGACATGTAATCATCTAATCCGGTGACGTAGCGGTGCACTCTATCCTCCATGGTTGCCACTAAAGCGGGGACATACCGAGTCAACGAGTCAAACTCCACGTTGTACTCTCGAACTGTACGCCCTCTCTGTCTCAGCATCATAAATCTGTTGGCCCGTGCCCTCCTCATCTGCGGAGGCAAGAAGTGCGTGAGGAAAGCCCCCGAAAACTCATCCCATACTGCTGGAGGTGCATGCTCTCCCGAAAGCTCCGTGAATCAAACCAATCGGCTGCGGTATCACGCGGCCGATGCGAACCAAAGGTCACAGACTCGGTCTCACGAAGCCTTGATCACCCGCATGATCCAGAATCGCCGGATGAACTCCCGCGGATCATCCTCGTGCCTCGACCCATAAAACTCTGGCGGGCTCTGACTCGTAAAGTCCCGTAGCCTCAAACTATCTGCTCGGGGTGAACGGCTGGTGCTCTGGGCGAGGCTGAGCTGCGCATCCGGCCTATCCTCATATCGGCCACGACCACGACCAACAACGGGCCATCTCTTGTAACCCATCTCCTGCCCTGCATGGGGCTGGAGGCTCGTGTGTGGTCTCGGCCCACCGCCGCGACTCTAAACTTCTCTTTGAAATTGGCGGCGTCACAAATCCGCCCGTCAAGCACAACCTCAGTCTTGTCAGGGCTGCGCGCTCGTACTCCTCTGTATCTCACTAGCGGCACCCTCGGCTGCCTTGCCCTCTGGCTCTGGTTGCCTTACGGAGGCATAGCGGTAAAAACGAGATACGTCGAGAGGTCCAACTTACAACCTGACTCTAAGGCACGATCTCGGAATGAGAAGAATGGAAACCAATCCTAAATGTCCTATAGCCTCCTGATTATAGATGTGGTGCACAACACACCGATAATCAAGACTCTACTAGACACGGTCTGTAGACACTTTCCGAGGATTAACTGCTCTGATACCACTTTTGTAACGACCCGTTCTGGGGCCCGTTACTGGTGCCTTATCCCGGGCACCCTAGTGATACAACATCAGAGAAAACCAGCGGAAAATAAAACATGAGTCATGAAACAAGAGATATAATAATAAACAGGCCAACAAGCGGTTGCCTTCGGTATATACATAAAACTGAGCAGTTTAATCTTTACAACCCGCTTGTGATTACTACGGACCTGCAAGATTTACAACGACTATGACGGGGCGGGGCCATACCACTGAATGTACAGAACCTACAACTCGGGAACACATGCAAAGATAAGCCTCGAAGAAAGCGGAGCTTCCAATCTGTGAATGTGATCCTAAGAGCGGGGATCCACGACCGATGTACCTCTACCTGCGGCATGAACACAGCCCCCCGAAGGAGGTCAGTACAACAGGTACCAAGTATGTGAAACTGTAAAAAATACTATAATGAAATCATACTAGTCTATATAAAGCAGGAGACATGTATGATAACCAAACCACAGTTCACAACATAAAAGCGATCATGTCGATCGAGGACTCACGCCTCAAGTCATCACTCAAATATAACTATGGGTCTCACGCCCACATCAATCATGTTCGTCGTGGCGCGTGCCGGAGTCTGCATCGGTGTAGACATGTCCATGATGCAACAATAATACCAATGCCCCATGGCCACGTGCCTGAATTCTACCTCGGTGTGAACACGTCCATGTGACATCAACAATAATATCTTGGGTGATCAACCACGCGCGTGGCCACATGCCCCCGGAATTCTACCTCGGTGTAGACATGTCCATGTAACCACAATAACAATATATCGGGTAATCAACCCGACCGCATGGCCGCATGCCCCCGGAATTCTACCTCGGTGTAGACATGTCCATGTGACATCAACAACAAGACAGTAATCAAAAATGGAAACATACCCGTGGAATTCTCCATCACTGCCAGCACGTTCAAGTAAGTTCTCAACAAGTCGACCGGCCCTCTATCGAGAGACGCGGTAACACAGAAATACCACACTTGCACAACAAAGGCTATCATCACAAGCATAGGCAAGTTTCACAACAACAACCATAGGCAAGTTTCACACAACTCAAAGTACTTTCATTTTATGCCAAAGTCCGGGTTTTTAATCCCAAGGTACTACATACATTAAGTTCTTTTTAAAAGAGATCCATTACTTTTATAAAAGTCACCCGATACCCGTAGTATTAGAATGACCAACCCACATTCCTTTTCAAAATCAAGTAACAACATTCTTTTCCTAAGTTCCAGTTTGCCTAGTTTCAATTACTCAAGCTTCTCATTTTCAAATGCTCAAGTCACTTATTTTAGAAAGGTTTCATAACTCATAGTCTTAATCTCTTTTAAAACAATTGAGTAACATATGTCATATATGTGAGTAGTTTATTCTTGTTTATAACGATCTTATTATTGACCATGATCTAGAAAATGTAATATCATTTTGTCTCATCTTAGCTTATGCGGATGGAGGTTTCTCTTGGTTTTAATACATCATTATTCAATACATTTTCCTTTATTAACGCTGCAATAGTGCTGTCGATACACATTCTCGATTCGAAATCGGTAAAACATTATCCCTTTAAAACCAAGTACTCATTACTCACGAATGAGGTTTCACACAAACATCCACATTAAAACAAATAAGTTAAGTCTCTTATCTTATAAGATCAAGTCTCTTAACTTCTAACATGATAAACCATTTTCACTTACATAAGGTCGTTATAACTAACTTCCCATAAAGCTATTATAACACCCTATGTTTTAAACCAACCAAATCACTTAGCACGTATGCGTCTACCGTACTACATAGTTCACAACAATCATGCTATAAAATATAGGAAGAGGTTCACATACCTCGCGACGATTTATCGACAATAAGCAAAATGCTCCAAGTACTACAACGCACTAGCCCTTTCCACTCCTCGAGTAAAATCGCTACTCTTAGTACTTTCACCTATAAAGGTCCAAACGTCTATTAACCCCAAAACACAAGTTTCTATCTTTCTCTGAAAATTGGCACCTCACCCATGGCAGCGTAAATCTCTCCTCTATCGAGCGGCTACCAAGCCAACCTGGGGTTTATGTCTAACGGACGTGTACAATTCTACTGATAATACTACACAAGTCTCTTCGCAATACGATCCTATGTAAATACGATTCGATTCTTTATTCTTGAGCTTAAGTCAAAAGACATTGCCACAATAATGTTGATTCTATATATAGTATACTTCAACTATATAATCCTACAACATGTAATCTCCAATTACAATAGAGGGACAAGATAATTACCTCGATAAGCCCAAAATTATCCAAGTTATAATGTCGATCCTGAGCAAGGTTTAGCTCCTACTCTGTGCGCTCCAATCCGCTCCAAACAACCCTTAGAAGTTCTAACCAACTTCTACTCAAATACTTCAACCAACCATGAAGATTTCCTTAGGGTTTCGGTTTGAGACTAAAAGGACAAAAGGTAGTATTTCCGGGCTCTACGTATAGAGGTATCTTTGGAATACTACAAGGTACAAGGCTAAGGTATTTTGGGCATTATAACAATACTAGGAGAAGTATTTCAATACCACAAGGGAGGGGTATTATACGAAAACAACTAGGCTATGGGTACCCCATTGCACCTGAGGGGAGAGGACCCCTCGGCCAACGGCCACCCGAAACGGGGGAGGGGGAAGGCTCTCGGCTAAGAGCTCACAAAGGGGGAGGAGAGTTTTCAAGGCTTAGA
Organism: Przewalskia tangutica; assembly: GCA_029844215.1. Taxonomy (NCBI): domain Eukaryota; kingdom Viridiplantae; phylum Streptophyta; class Magnoliopsida; order Solanales; family Solanaceae; genus Przewalskia; species Przewalskia tangutica. Next base: position 15,159 of record JAQGDG010000322.1, on the reverse strand, counting down.
CAAGTGAAGAGTGGATGAAGAAGTTCATCTCTAAGGGGGGGTATTTATAGGAAACCAAAAGCCAACCAATGGCCAAGATCAAGCCATGTGCAAGGCAAGTGTATGGCCTTGATCAAGCCAAGTGCACCCTAACCCCTACTCCACAAAACAAGGCACAAAACATGGCACCAAACAAGCCACAAAACAAGGCCAAAACAAGGAGCCAATAGGCCTCCAACCGTGACCAACCGGACCCCATCGCCCAAATGAGGGTGACATATGTCACCCTCGTTGATCCAAAACTTTTCGTTGCTCGTAAAAATCCGAAAAAATAATAAATGACATAGCGGGATTTTTCCAAACGTAAGCTGTGGAAACGTTTCTTCGAAAAACGACTCCAATCGGCACTTGTGCCCAAAATTCGGTCCTTTGCCTAACTTAAGGCTCAAATTCTCTACGTACGTCCTTACGTACATACTCTGGAAATGCGGGGTATAACATTATGTACCTCCGCCATTGCAGAGTGGTACTTCGCAGCCTTCGGGACCTCCAGGATATTCGGGAAGCGGTCGGGGCTCCCAGTTTGAGATGTTCGGGAGTAGGGGTGTTGGCGGATCGATCACCCTACCTCGGTGTGGTCGATGGTAGACCGCATTTCGAAGTGTCGTAGTACCAGGAGCTTGTTATTCTTGCGCCAGCGGGGCCATATGACGGAATCAGGCGAGTGGCGGTAGCTGCAGATAGCACTGAACTACTAGAGCGATTGCAGATTCTTCACCTTCCATAGCTAGGCGAGGATGTTCATACACCGAACCACGGTAAGTCGCGGTGGAAGTTCGATTTTAGCGGTCCTTGAACGCCTAGTTTGGTATATCCTTAACCCTGTAGAGACTTGTATGTATTGATGTTAATGATGTGTTAAGTGTTATGTTCGGATAGCCTTGTGCTATAGTGTGATTTAAAAATCTGGTTAGTGTGAGATGGAAGTGGTAGCTTCCATGGTGTGTTCCGTGTCGGGGCGGGAGTTGGCGCTACGATGGGTCGGGTTGGGGCCATGTTGCGGGCCAACCCGCATCTGTTCGGTAGGGTCAGCTGGGTGGTCGCCAGATGGCGAGTCACGAGGGTGCTAGGCCCAGTTTAGATGACCATCGTATGAGTTCGTGGATCGTTCGGCGAGAATCGGTTCGTGAAGGCGGGAATGGCCTTAGGAAATCGAGGTTAGTGAGATGACCAAGTTTGGAGGTGGTGATTCCAAGGGTTGGAAAGCGAGCGTTGGCGAAGTGTGATACGGATACTAGAACGAGTTCGAGTGTTCGAGACAAGTACTACGAGAAAGGAGAAGAAGAGCGTGTGTTTGTGGCGGTGTGGCATGATCGTTTCGTAAGTATAGCGGTGAAGACTATCACGGCCTGTTTGTTTGAGACCTAGAAGGAACATTCGGAACGAATGTTTCTAAGGGGGAAGAATGTTATACCGTATTTCCGGTAGTATGCGTGCGCACGAAATTTGAGCCTTAAGTTAGGCATTGGATTGAAATTGGGCACAAGTGCCGAGTAAGTCGTTTTCCGGCGAAGCGTTTCCCACAACTTCGTAGGAAAATTCCGGCTATGACTTTTTAATTTTGCGGATTTTTCCGAGTGACGAAACATTTTGGACCAACGGGAGGGTGACATGTGTCACCTCACATTGAAACAAGTGGGGTGCTTGGGCGATTTGGGCGTCAAGAGGCCTTGGTTGGCCTTGGCCGATTGGCTCCCTCTTTTGGCCTAGTTTTGTGCCATGTTTTGTGGAGTGTTTTGTGGAGTAGGGGTTAGGGTGCACTTGGCTTGATCTTGGCCTTACACTGCCTTGCACTTGGCTAGATCTTGGCCATTGGTTGGCCTTTGGTTTTGCTATAAATACCCCTCTCTTTGAAGACTTCTTCATCCAAAACCTTCAAGTCTTGAGTCCCTCTCCTCCTCTTTTCGTCCAGAGCCCCACTCTCCCTTGTGAAGGCCTTGGGCGAAACCCCTCCACTTTGAGCCTAAAGCGAGAACACCCCTCTTTTAGAGTGTTGTTCTCGTGTGATACCACTTTTGTGGTGTTGAAATACTCCTCCAAGTATTGTTATAATGCCCAAAATACCTTAGCCTTGTACCTTGTAGTATTCCAAGATACCTCTATACGTAGAGCAGAAAATACTACCTTTTGTCCTTTTTAGTCTCAAGAAACCTAAGGAATCTTCATTGTTAGTTGAAGGATTTAAGTAGAAGTTGGATAGAACTTCAGGGTTGTTGGAGGCGGGATGGAGCACCGGAGTTGGAGCTAGCGTTGCTAAGGATCGACATTTAACTTGGATAATTATGGGCTTATCGAGGTAATTATCTTGTCCCTCTAGTCGTAATTGGAAATTACATGTTTGTTAGAATATATAGTTGAAGTATACTATATATGGAACTATACTTAGTATTCGGCAATGTCTTTTGACTTAAGCCTGAAGAATAAAGAAAAGAATCGATTGTATTTACATAGGGTGTATTGCGGTAGTCTTGTGTAAATTCTTGGGTAGGATGGTACACGTCCGGTTAGGCGTGTAAAACCCCACTGGTTGGCTTGGTGGCGGCCTCGATAGAGGAGGAGATTTCTGTTGTTGCGGGGAGGTCTTCTTGAATTTTACGTAGAAAGATAGAAACTTGTGTTTTGGGGTTAATAGACGTTTGTGACCTTTATAGGTGAAAGTACTAAGAGTAGCGTATTCACTCGAGGAGTGGAAAGGGCTAGCAAGGTTGTAGTACTTGGAGCATTTTGCTTATTGTCGATAAATCGTCGCGAGGTATGTGAACCTCTTCCTATCTCTTCTAGCATGATATGTGTGAACTATGTAGTACGGTAGACGTACATGTGTTAACTGTGTTTGATTGTTCTTAAAACATAAAGTGTTATAACGGCTTTATGGGAAGTTGGTTATAACGGCTTTATGTTGGTAAGAAAATACTTTGTGGTTTTAAAGGTAATCGATGTGAATTATATTCGGCTAGTTATAATAAAGAACTTGATGTATTTCAAAAGATTTATAAATCGTTTTGAAGGGAGTAACACTTGGTTTTAAAGGTTTTAAAAAGAGTTATACTAGCTTTATGGGAGTTAGGTATAATGTCTTAAGAGAGTAAAGAAAATGGTTTACTGATGTTAGAAGTTAAGAGACTTGATCTTATAAGATAAGAGACTTAACTTATTTGTTTTAATGTGAATGTTTGTGTGAAACCTCATTCGTGAGTAATGAGTACTTGGTTTTATTTAAAGGGATAATGTTTCTTGATTTGGAAATCGAATGTGTATCGACGGACCACTGCAGCGTTAATTAAGGAAAATGTATTGAATAATGATGTATCGTATTAAAACCAGTAGAAACCTCCATCTGCATAGAAACTAAGATGAGACAAAATGATATTACATTTTCTAGATCATGGCTGCTGTAATAAGAATGTTGTAAACAAGAATAACCTACTCTCACGTGAGACATATATTACTCAATTGTTCTAAAAAGGAATCAAGTGATTAAGTTTGGGAACTATGAAACCATTTGAAAATGAGAAGCTTGAGTAATTGAAACTAGGCAAACTGGAACTTAGGAAAAGAATGTTGTTACTTGATTTTGAAAAGGAATGTGGGTTGGTCATTCTAATACTACGGGTATCGGGTGACTTTTATAAAAGTAATGGATCTCTTTTAAAAGAACTTAACGTATGTAGTACTTTGGGGTTAAAAACCCGGACTTTGGCATAAAATGAAAGTACTTTGAGTTGTGTAAAACTTGCCTATGCTTGTTGTTGTGAAACTTGCCTATGCTTGTGATGATAGCCTTTGTTGTGCAAGTGTGGTATTTCTGTGTTACCGCGTCTCTCGATAGAGGGCCGGTTGACTTGTTGAGAACTTACTTGGGCGTCTTTGGCGATGATGGAGAATTCCACGGGTATGTTTCCATTTTGATTCTTGTCTTGTTGTTGATGTCACATGGACATGTCTACCGTCTGATGTTCGGGGCATGTGGCCATGCGGCCTTGTATTATGTGTTGCATCATGGACATGTCTGCCGTCACGATTCCGGGGCATGTGGCCATGCGGCCTTATTGTGTTGCATCATGGACATGTCTACACCGTCTGATTCCGGGGGCATGTGGCCATGCGGCCTTATTGTGTGTTGCATCATGGACATGTCTACCGTCTGCGATTCGGGGCATGTGGCCATGATGCGAACATGATGGATGTGGTGGGCGTGAGACCCGTAGTTGGGTAGTGGTGACTTTGAGGCGTGAGTCACGACTTAGCTACTTTTATGTTGCGTCTTGTATTTTGGTTATCATACATGTCTCACGCTTTATATATGTTATGATTTAAGCTGCGATATTCTGATTTCACATACTGGTACTGTTATGCGACCTCCGGGGCTGCGTTCATCGCGAGTAGAGGTACATCGGTCGTGGATCCTCGCTCTAGGATCTCGATTGTTTTGGGAAGCTCGTTTCTCGAGGCTTATCTTTTGGTATGTGTTCCACGAGTTGTAGGTTCTTGTACATTGGGGTATGGCGGGGCCTATCCGTCATTGTTGTTGAAAATCTTAGAAGTGCATGTATCTTGTTGTGGCGGGGTTTGTAAAAAGGATTAAAGCATTCGTTTTGAAAGAGTTGTATTTATTTATGTTATTGGAAGGTAGCGTTAGGTTGGCTTGTTTTATGTTCATATACCTTGTTTCTTGTTTAAAGTTTTATTTTCCATTGGTTTTCTCGATGTTGTGTCACTAGGGTGCCGGGATAAGGCACGATGCGGGCCCGAGCGGGTCGTTACAAAGTGGTATCAAGCGATTAGTCCTCGGAAAGTGTCTACGCGTGTCTAGTAGAGTCTTGATTATCGATGTGTTGTGCACCACATCTATAATCGGAGGCTATAGGACATTTAGGATTGGTTTCTATTCTTCTCATTACGAGATCGTGCCTTAGAGGTATGTTATAAGTTGGACCCCTACGGCGTGTCGTTTTTACCAGTTATGCCTCGCAAGGCAACCGGGCAGTGGGCAAGGCAGCGAGGAGCCGCTAGTGAGATCTGAGGAGTCAGGCGCGAGCGGTCGATACACGAGCGATGCTTTCGGCGAGTTTCGCGCGCGCCCGGCGGAGTTTAGGCGCGGCCGTGGGCGATGAGACTACGATACGAGCCTCGATCCCGATGCAGGCGAGAGATGAGTCCTGAGAGATGGCGATTATTGGCGAGTTGTGGCGGATATGAGGCAGTGGATCTGCGGCGATTCAGTTCGGCGGCGCTGGTGCACGAAAGCGAATAGTTTGAGGCTCACGAGATTTTACGAGTTGTAGCCGCCCGAGTCTGGGTCGAGGCACGAGGATGATCCGCGAGAGTTCATCCGTCGATTCTGAGAGATCATGCGGGTGATCAAGGCTTGAGACCGAGTGTGACGCCGGTTCGCATCGGTGCGTGATACCGATCGATTGGTTTGATTCATAGGAGCTTTCGGGAGAGCATACCTCCAGCGATATGGAATGAGTTTTCGGGCTTTCCTCACGCACTTCTTGCCTCCGCAGATGAGAGGGCACGCGGCCGGCGATTTTTATTCTTGAGGCAGAGGGCGCGGCTGTCGAAGTACAATGTCGAGTTCGATTCTTTAGCTCGATATGTCCTGCGCTAGTGCAGATATGGAAGATAGGGTGCATCGCTACGTCACGGGCTAGATGATTATATGGCGAGTCTTGTGCGGGTGTTTCTCTTCGGTAGGGCATGGGCATTGCGCATTGAGCTCATGCACTTGGAGTGCGAGGCGCGAAGATCGGCAGGTGGGCGGCTTTCGCGAGAAGAAGGCCAAGACGGCCGGATATTTTGGCGACTTTCGAGGCGGACCGCCTCAGCAGCAGACTAGTTATGTGTAACGACCCGTTCCGGGCCCCGTTACTGGTGCCTTACCCCGGGCACCCTAGTGATACAACATCAGAGAAAACCAGCGGAAAATAAAACATGAGTTATGAAACAAGAGATATAATAATAAACAGGCCAACCAAAACGGTTGCCTTGGTATATACATAAAACTGAGCAGTTTAATCGCTTACAACCACCCTTGCGATACTACGGACCTCTAAGATTTACAAAGCTATGGCGGGACGGGGCCCGCCATACCACGAATGTACAAGAACCTACAACTCGGGAACCATGCAAAGATAAGCCTCAGAAAGCGGAGCTTCATCTGTGGTGTGATCCTAAGGCGGGGATCCGGCCGATGTACCTCTACTGCGGCATGAGCGGCCTCGGTCGAGGAGGTCAAGATTGCAAACCAAGTATGTGGCGTAAAAATCGTAATGAAATCATACTAGTCTATATAAAGCGAGAGACATGTATGATAGCAAACCACGATTCACAACATAAAGCGATCATGTCGATCGAGGACTCGCGCCTGAAGTCATCACTCAAATATAACTATGGGTCACGCCCACAACATCAATCATGTTCGCATCATGGCGCGTGCCGGAATTCGCATCGGTGTAGACATGTCCATGATGCAACAATAATACCAATGCCCGTGGCCACGTGCCGAATTCTACCGGTGTAGACACGTCGTGTGACATCAACAATAATATCTTTGGGTGATCAACCTGCGCGTGGCCACATGCCCCGGAATCCTCGGTGTAGACATGTCCATGTAACCACAATAACAATATATCGGGTAATCAACCCGACGCGTGCGCGTGCCGAATTCTACCTCGGTGTAGACATGTCCACGTGACATCAACAACAAGACGGTAATCAAAAATGAAACATACGTGGAATTCTCCATCACTTGCCCGACGCGTTCAAGTAAGTTCTCCAAGTCGGCCAGGCCTCTATCGAGAGCGCGGTAACCGAAATACCACACTTGCACAAAGGCTATCATCACAAGCATAGGCAAGTTTCTGACAACAACCATAGCAAGTTTCCACAACTCAAAGTACTTTCATTTTATGCCAAAGTCCGGTTTTAATCCCCAGTACTACATACATTAAGTTCTTTTAAAGAGATCCATTACTTTTATAAAAGTCACCCGATACGTAGTATTAGAATGACCAACCCACATTCCTTTTCAAAATCAAGTAACAACATTCTTTCTAAGTTCGGTTGCCTAGTTTCAATTACTCGAACTTCTCGTTTTCAAATGCTCAAGTCACTTATTTTAGAAAGGTTTCATAACTCATAGTCTTAATCTCTTTTAAAACAATTGAGTAACATATGTCATATATGTGAGTAGTTTATTCTTGTTTATAACGATCTTATTACTGACCGTGATCTAGAAAATGTAATATCATTTTGTCTCATCTTAGCTCTATGCGGATGGAGGTTTCTACTGGTTTTAATACATCATTATTCAATACATTTTCCTTTATTAACGCCGATAGTGCATGTCGATACATTACGATTCGAAATCGGTAAAACATTATCCTTTAAAAACCAAGTACTCATTACTCGCGAATGAGGTTTCACTACAAACATCCACGTTAAAACAAATAAGTTAAGTCTCTTATCTTATAAGATCAAGTCTCTTAACTTCTAACATCGATAAACCATTTTCACTACATAAGGTCGTTATAACTAACTTCCCGTAAAGCTATTATAACACCACATGTTTTAAAACCAACCAAATCACTTAGCACGTATGCGTCTGCGTACTACATAGTTCCAACAATCAATGCTAGAAAAGATAGGAAGAGGTTCACATACCTCGCGACGATTTATCGACAATAAGCAAAATGCTCCAAGTACTACAACCTTGCTAGCCCTTTCCACTCGAGTAAAATACGCTACTCTTAGTACTTTCACCTATAAAGGTCACAAACGTCTATTAACCCCAAAACACAAGTTTCTATCTTTCTACTGAGAAAATTGCGCAAGCACCTCCCATGTGGCGTAAATCTCCTCTCTATCGAGTGGCTACCAAGCCAACCAGGGGGTTTACGTCTAACTTGGGGCGTGTACAATTCTACTGATAATACTACACAAGTCTGATCGCATACCCTATGTAAATCTGATTGATTCTTTATTCTTGAGCTTAAGTCAAAAGACATTGCCACAATAATGTTGATTCTATATATAGTATACTTCAACTATATAATCCTACAACATGTAATCTCCAATTACAATAGAGGGACAAGATAATTACCTCGATAAGCCCAAAATTATCAAGTTATAATGTCGATCACGAGCAAGGTTTAGCTCTACTCCGTGCGCTCCAATCCGCTCCAAACAACCCTTAGAAGTTCTAACCAACTTCTACTCCAATACTTCAACCAACCATGAAGATTTCCTTAGGGTTTCGGTTTGAGACTAAAAGGACAAAAGGTAGTATTTAGGGCTCTCACGTATAGAGGTATCTTTGGAATACTACAAGGTACAAGGCTAAGGTATTTTGGGCATTATAACAATACTAGGAGAAGTATTTCAATACCACGAGGAGGGTATTATCTGAAAACAACTAGGCTAGGGGTACCGCCACGCTAGCACCACAAAAGGGAGAGGAACCCCTCGGCCAAAGGCCACGAAAGGGGAGGGAAGGCTCTCGGCTAAGAGCTCACAAAGGGGGAGGAGAGTTTTCAAGGCTTAGACAAGTGAAGAGTGGATGAAGAAGTTCATCTACAGGGGGTATTTATAGGAAACCAAAGCCAACGATGGCCAAGATCAAGCCATGTGCAAGGCAAGTGTATGGCCTTGATCAAGCCAAGTGCACCCTAACCCTACTCACAAAACAAGGCACTGAAACATGGCACCAAACAAGCCACAAAACAAGGCCAAAACAAAGAGCCAATAGGCCTCGACCGTGACCAACGGCCAACCCACATCGCCCAAATGAGGTGACAAATGTCACCTCCCGTTGATCCAAACATTTCGTTGCTCGGAAAAATCATAAAAATACTAAATGACATGGCGGAATTTTCCCAACGCATTCGTGGAAACGTTTAGCCGAAAACGACTCAATCGGCACTTGTGCCCAAAATTCGGTCCTTTGCCTAACTTAAGGCTCAAATTCTACGTGCGTCCTTACGCATACTCACGAAAATGCGGGTATAACATTCTCCTCGTAGAAACATTCGTCGAATGTTCCTTCTCAATCTCAACACAAACATGCGCTTAGTATAACGCTTCATCGCTATCTGCGAAAACAATCATACCACTTTGGCCCATAAAATAACAAACGCACCAATACTTAAACCCAAGTCAATGAGGAAAAACCTCTAATCATCACGAAACCCCTTACCGAGGTCTAAAATATACTTAGTCACGCCTTTCCGAAAGAAAGCGATCACATGCGTTCACTTTTCCCTATCTTGTTGTACGCCGCCGAACACTCGAACTCTTTCTAGTATTTGTACCATACTTCCGTCAACGCTTCTGTTTCCAACTCTTGGAGTCACTACCTCCAAACTTGGTCATCTTACTAACCTCGATCTTCTCTAAGGCCGTTCCCGGCCTCCACGATCCGCTTTTGGTCGAACACGTCCACGAACTCATACGATGATCATACAAACTTGGGCCTAGCATCCTCGTGACCCTACCACCTGGCGAGACCACGAAGCCGACCCACCCCAAGCGGGTTCTGGGTTGACCCGAAATGGTCCTCAACCCGACCCCAACTGCGCCAAACTCTTGTTCCGATCCGGAACAATCTTACTAATTCACATCATGAAAGCTACCACTTCCATCTCACTACCTACCGGACTTATCACACAAATAAATCCCACGTATACCACTACTACGATAAGGGTCAAACATAAAATAAATCTTTAACTCAGAGCGACCTTTTAAGGTCTCGATCGTGACATAGTCTAAGGTTCACACTTACCATGCCCATCGTATCCTCCGACTAGCGTGTTTTCTAACTTCATAATTAACAACGCGCTATTCGCATACATAGTACGTAATAATGAGACCATCATAACAAGCATACCAAAACTCTAGAGGGTTAAGGATAAACACGAAGCTACCGCTCCTCTAATCATAGGCACGCCTGCAGGCGCATAGCTGTAGAAAGGCGATGAACGGCCCAGCGATCCGGTAGGGTGAGTCGTAACATCCGTGCTACCACCAGTCGATGATTCCTCGCAAAATGGCCTGCTGTCAAAAATAACAAGCTCCTGGCACCACGACACTCCGAAATGCGGTCTACCATCGACCACCGCGAGGTAGGGGTGACCGCATCCCAGCCAACACCGCACTTCGCGAAACACGAACCGCGAGCCACGACACGCTCCCGAATACTCTGAAGGTTGTGGAGGACCACTGCGCCTTGGCGGAGTACAAAACTAGTATCTTCTTGGCGGTCCGCCTCGAAAGTCAGCATAGGACCCTGTTGTTCTGGCCCTCTTCTGCTGCTCTTGGTCAGTCCGTCGACCGCTCAGTGCCTCGCGTCCCGGTGCATGAGCTGCATGCGGGCAATGTCCATGCCGGATGAGAGCTACTCACGAACATGCCTGCGACATGTAATCATCTAATCCGTGGCGTGGCGGTGCACTCTATCCTCCATGGTTGCCACTAAAGCGGGGACATGCTGAGTCAGCGAGTCAAACTCCACGTTGTACTCTCGAGCTATGCGCCTCTCTGTCATACCGATCATCTGTTGGCCCGTGCCCTCCTCAATCTGCGGAGGCAAGAAGTGCGTGAGAAAGCCCGAAAACTCATCCCATACTGCTGGAGGTGCATGCTCTCCGGAAAGCTCCGTGAATCAAACCAATCGGCTGCGGTATCACGCGGCCGATGCGAACCAAGGTCCAGGCTCGGTCTCCGAAGCCTTGATCACCCGCATGATCCGTAGCTGCGGATGAACTCCTGCGGATCATCCTCGAGCTCGACCCGTAAAACTCAAGCGGGCTACAACTCGAGAAAGTCCCGTAGCCTCAAACTATTCGCTCGGGGTGAACGGCTGGTGCTATCGAACTGGATCGGAACCGCCGCTGCGTCGGCTTATCTCATATCGTACGACCACGACCAACAAGCCCAGGCCGTCTCCTTGTAACCCATCTCCTGCCTTGTTGTGGGAGGCGGAGGCTCAGTCTTGTGGTCTCGGCCCGACCAACGCTGCGGCTCTAAACTCTGGGGGTGTGGCGTCACAAAATCCGCCGTCAAGCACCTCAGTCTTGTCCGGGCTGCGCCCTCGTACTCCTCTGTATCTCACTAGCGGCACCCTCGGTGCCTTGCCCTCTGAGCTCTGGTTGCCTACAGCGGAGGCATAACTGTAAAAACGAGATACGTCGGAGGGTCCAACTTACAACACGTGCCTCTAAGGCACGATCTCGAATGAGAAGAATGGAAACCAATCCTAAATGTCCTATAGCCTCACGATTATAGATGTAGTGCACAACACGATAATCAAGACTCTACTAGACACGGTGCAGTAGACACTTTCCAGGATTAGCCGCTCACGATACCACTTTTGCGACTGTTCAGGGCCGTCTGGTGCCTTACCGGGCACCCTAGTGATACAACATCGAGAAAACGGAAAATAAAACATGAGTCATGAAACAAGAGATATAATAATAAGCAGGCCAACCAAAGCGGTTGCCTTGGTATATCCTAAAACTGAGCAGTTTAATCCTTTACAACCACAAGTCTACGAGACAAGATTTACAACTATGACCAGGACGTGGCCGCGTACCCCGAATGTACAAGAACCTACAACTCGGGAACCACATACCAAAAGATAAGCCTCAGAAGAAACGGAGCTTCCCAATACACAACTGTGTGATCCTAAGAGCGAGGATCCACGACCGATGTACCTCTTACTGGCGTGAGGCGGCCACGAAGGAGTCGATAACAGTACCAAGTATGTGAAACTGTAAAAAATACTATAATGAAATCATACAAGACTATATAGCGGGAGACATGTATGATAACCAAACCTGATTCAACATAAAGCAAATATGTCGATCAGGACTCGCCAAGTCATCACTCAAATATAACTATGGGTCTCGCATGCAACATCAATCATGTTCGCATCACGGCGCGTGCCGGAATTCTGCCGGTGTAGACATGTCCATGATGCAACAATAATACCAATGCCCGTGGCCACGTGCCGGAATTCTACCTCGGTGTGAACACGTCCGTATGGCATCAACGATAATATCTTGGGTGATCAACCTGCCGCGTAGCCACATGCCCGAATTCTACCTCGGTGTAGACATGTCCATGTAACCACAATAACAATATATCGGGTAATCAACCCGACCGCGTAGCGCGTGCCGGGAATTCTACTCGGTGTAGACATGTCCATGTGACATCAACAAGACAAGGCGATAATCAAAAATGGAAACATGCGGTGAATTCTCCATCAGCTGCCCGGACGTTCAAGTAAGTTCTCAACAAGTCGACCGGCCTCATGTCGAGAGAAGCGGTAACCTGAAATACCACACTTGCACAATAAAGGCTATCATCACAAGCATAGGCAAGTTTACAACAACAACCATAGGCAAGTTTCATATGACTCAAAGTACTTTCATTTTATGCCAAAGTCAGTTTTTTTAATCCAAGGTACTACATACATTAAGTTCTTTTAAAAAGAGATCCATTACTTTTATAAAGTCACGATGCATAGTAGTATTAGAATGACCAACCCACATTCCTTTTCAAAATCAAGTAACAACATTCTTTTCCTAAGTTCCATTTACCTAGTTTGATTACTCAAGCTTACCGTTTCAAATGCTCAAGTCACTTATTTTAGAAAGGTTTCATAACTCATAGTCTTAATCTCTTTAAAACAATTGAGTAACATACGTCATATATGTGAGTAGTTTATTCTTGTTTATAACGATCTTATTCTGTGGCCATGATCTAGAAAATGTAATATCATTTTGTCTCAAATCTAGCTTATGCGATGGAGGTTTCTGCCGGTTTTAATACATCATTATTCAATACATTTTCCTTTATTAGCTCGCAGTAGTGCTGTCGATACACACTCGATTCCCAAATCATAAAACATTATCCTTTAAAAACCAAGTACTCATTACTCACGAATGAGGTTTCACAAACATCCACATTAAAACAAATAAGTTAAGTCTCTTATCTTATAAGATCAAAATCTCTTAACTTCTAACATCGATAAACCATTTTCACACATAAGGTCGTTATAACTAACTTCCCATAAAGCTATTATAACGCCTATGTTTTAAACCAACCAAATCACTTAGCACATGTATGCGTCTGCGTACTACATAGTTATGCAACAATCATGCTAGAAAATATAGGAAGAGGTTCACATACCTCATGACGATTTATCGACAATAAGCAAAATGCTCCAAGTACTACAACCTTGCTAGCCCTTTCCCTCGAGTAAAATACGCTACTCTTGTACTTTCACCTATAAAGGTCACAAACGTCTATTAACCCCAAAACACAAGTTTATCTTTCTCTGAGTAAAATTCGCACACCTCACTTCCCCACCAGCGTAAATCTCTCCTCTATCGAGGCCCAGCCAACCAGAGGGGTTTATGTCTAACTTAGGGCGTGTACAATTCTACCTGATAATCTTACACAGAGTCTCTTTGTCTGATCCTATGTAAATACAGATTCGATTCTTATTCTTGAGCTTAAGTCAAAAGACATTGCCACAATAATGTTGATTCTATATATAGTATACTTCAACTATATAATCCTACAACATGTAATCTCCAATTACAATAGAGGACAAGATAATTACCTCGATAAGCCCAAAATTATCCAAGTTATAATGTCGATCTGAGCAAAGGTTTAGCTCACTGCTCAAATGCTGGCTCGATCCGCTCCAAACAACCCTTGAAGTTCTAACCAACTTACTCAATACTTCAACCAACCATGAAGATTTCCTTAGGGTTTCGGTTTGAGACTAAAAAGGACAAAGGTAGTATTTAAGGCTCTGCATATGAGGTATCTTTGGAATACTACAAGGTCTGAGGCTAAGGTATTTTGGGCATTATAACAATACTAGAAGTATTTCAATACCACGAGGAGGGTATTATCTGAAAACAACTAGGCTAGGGGTACCCCACGGCTAGCACCACAAAAGGGAGAGGAACCCCTCGGCCAGGTTACGCGAAAGGGGAGGGGAAGGCTTCTGCTAAGAGCTCACAAAGGGGAGGAGAGTTTTCAAGGCTTAGACAGTGAAGAGTGGATGAAGAAGTTCATCTCTAAGGGGCATTTATAGGAAACCAAAAGCCAACCAATGGCCAAGATCAGCCATGTGCAAGGCAAGTGTATGGCCTTGATCAGCCAAGTGCACAACCCCTACTCCACAAAACAAGGCACAAAACATGGCACCAAACAAGCCACAAAACAAGGCCAAAACAAAGGAGCCAATGCCTCCAACCCGGGTGACCAACCAAGTTAACCCATTATCGCGAAAATGAAGGTGACATATGTCACCATCCTGGTTCAATCAAAACATTTCGTTGCTCGGAAAAATCCGCAAAAATACTACAAATGACATAGCCGGAATTTTCCCAACGCCAGTCGGAAACGCCAGTCAAAAAACGACTCCAATCGGCACTCGCGGCCCAAAATTCGGTCCTTTGCCTCAACCCAAGGCTCAAATTCTCTACGATACGCCACTTACGTCACATACTGCGAAATGCGGGTATAACATTATGTACCTCGCCATTGCAGTGGTACTTCGCGACCTTCGGACGCTTGCGGATATTCGGGAAGGCGGTCGGTGGCTCCCGGGTTTGTGATGTTCGGGAGTAGGGGTGTTGGCCAGATACAGTCACCCCTACCTCGGTGTGGTCGATGTAGTGACCAGCGTTCGGGAGATGTCGCACAGTACGAGGAGCTTGTTATTCTTGCGGCACGTATGAGGGCCATATAGCGAGACCGTCAGACTGGGTGTAGCGCGGTAGAGATAGCCTGATTTACTACAGAAGCGGTTGCCCAGATTCTTCACCTTCCATAGCTTCAGGCCCGAGATATTCATACACGTGAACCCACGGTAGAGTCGCGGTGGAAGTTTCCTAATTTTAAGCGGTCTGCCAGACCGCCATTTAGTTTGGTATATCCTTAACCACCAGTAGATACTTGTATGTATTGATGTTAATGATGTGTTAGGAGTGTTATGTTCGGATAGCATCAAGCGCTTATAGTGTGATTTAAAAATACGGTTGTTAAGTGTGAGATGGAAGTGGTAGGCGCAGCGTGTGTTAAGGTGTCGAGGCGGGA